>CAWUFW010027699.1:0-25435 GCA_963921515.1 Calotriton arnoldi
CCCCTCGTGCCACAGGTCCCACTTGTTTTGGCCGCTCAGCCTGTGCCCACATCGTCGTCGTCGTGTGCCATACTCATCCAGCCGCGGAAGCAGTTCCATGCTCAGCAGACATTCATGTTGCCGTGGCGTTGCCGCTTGACGGATATGCAGTCAGTCCCCATCAGCACGCCCCGCAAGTCATTGGGGCCTAGATCCCCATGTGCATGCACATGGCAGTGGTTTGTATCACTAGCCATTGCCATTGTTGGGAGACCTGTGTAAGTGTATTGTGGCCGTGCCGTCCCAGCTTGACAGCTGGGCTGTGGCTCATGTGCTTGCTCAGTCATGTCAGTGATGTGTATGCGAAATTGATATGTGTCGTGTTGCTTTGACATGTGTCCTCTGCCATTGTCCCTAGGCGGAGACCGAACATTGACCGCCCATACCAATTGCTGGCGGACATGGACGATACAGAGGTTATTAGGAAGTTTCGGCTGGACAGGCCAACCCTGCATCGACTGTGTGCCATGTTAGAACCCCATCTCCGTCCCCGCAGGGTGTATCCGACTGCTGTCACCCCCACGGCTAAGGTGATGGCCGCCATGCATTTCTTCGCCACTGGGTCATTCCAGCACACAGTGGGCATTGGAGGAGGGATGTCCCAGCCCATGTTCAGCAAGGTGCTGAGGGATGTACTGGCAGCCATGATGCTGTACCGAAACAGGTACATCCGCTTCCCCAGGGCTCGTGAATTGGCGGCAGTGAAGGGTGCATTCTATGCCCTTGGCAGAATCCCACACGTCGTTGGAGCCATTGACTGCACACATGTCGGCCTTGTTCCACCACAGGCCACTGAGCACCTGTACCGCAACAGGAAGCACACGCACTCCCTGAATGTGCAAGTGGTGTGCCTTGCGGACATGGTGATCACCCACGTGTGTGCAAAGTTCCCAGGCTCGGCCCATGACGCACACATAATGCGCAACAGCATCTTGCCACGACTGATGTCCAATATGCAACAGGATCGTGCCTGTATTGTCGGTGAGTATGTGGAGTGGTGTAGCGTGCTGGTTGTGCGATGCTGTCCCCTGTCCAGTTGGAATAGCAACGGTTCTCTGTGTCCCTCACACCCAGGTGACTCTGCGTACCCGAATGGGGCATGGCTGCTCAGTCCATTGAGGAATCCTCGCACCCCAGCAGACGATCGCTACAATGAGGCACATGGGAGGACCAGACGTGTGGTCGAGCGTACCTTTGGCCTCCTCAAGTCCAGGTTCAGGTGCCTGGACCGCACCGGGGTGCGCTGGCGTACTCCCCACAGAAGGTGTGCCGGATAGTGGTGGCGTGCTGCATGCTGCACAATCTGGCCATTCGGAAGCAGATCCCCCTCATCGTGGATGACGGAGATCAACCAGGGCCCCAGCCCGCAGACCAGGACAGCTCGAGTGAGGAGGACAGCGGAGAGGAGGAAGCTGGTAATGTGCGGCAGCAGCTCATCGCCCGCTACTTCACTTGACGGTGAGTGTCCATGTACGACGGCTGATGTGGCTGTATCTGTGCAGGTGTGTGTGTGCTGTGTCAGGGTGGCCGTTTGTTCACTGCGTGCTGTGTGTCAACGCTCCATGGCCAGGGTAGTATGCCACTGTTGGTGGCTGTGGCATTGTGCCCTATTGCTCTGTGCGATGTGTGTACATTGCTTGTAGTTGTTGACATGTACTGTGTGATGGGTGTGTGACACACTCATTGAATGTGCTCCTGTTCTGTCTCCCACCCCTAGGTCCCTACAGGCCCTCCGGATTCAATTGCCATGCCACGCATCAGGTGCCTTTCCGCCCAAGGTGGCCGTTGTATTCCGTACAAATAAAACACAGGGCACAAACAGCAGTTAGTGAAAAAGGTGCATTTATTACAAACTGTGACATGTGATTGTGTGTAAGGTGATGACAAAAGTGGTGCGTGCAGTGACAATGAGCTGTCGGTCATGGCTGCGTGATGCTCAGGGTGTACCCACTGGTTCTATGTCCATAGTCCAACACACACATGCCATCCAGATGGCTGTGTGGAGTGGGATCGTAGTCCAAGTCAATGCAGTGGCTGGTCAAGGAAGGCTGGCGGAGGCTGGCTGGCTGCCTCACTTGCGTTTGGAGCGTGCGAAGTCCTCCCGGGAGATCTGTTTCCACTTCGGACGGCCCCTTCCACGTTTGCGAGGGGGTGCCTGCTTGCGACATGCTGGTGGTTGAGGTGTGCTCACTGGCTGTGGACGCAGGGGAACTGGACACTGCTGCTCCACCCTGTGCCCCGGCAGGTGGTGGCGGAGGGGAGCTGCTGTCCCTGGCAGTGACCTCACCGCCACCACCAGCTGGCCCATGAGGTCCACGAGTTGGCCCATACGGGCGTCCATGGACCTCAGCACCCCCAGCACCTCACGCGTGTCTGAAGCAGACCGGACCCATTGTCCTTGGGCCTCTTCATAGGCCCCAAGGACTCTGGCCATTTGAGGCAGGGCATGGCTCCCAGGGGAGGCTGGCGTTTCCCTGACCCTGCTCCTCCTACCAGTCCTGCTGCCACCGGCCTGCCCACTAGCCACATTGCTCACCACGGTCCTCGCTGTGGCTCCCAGGGTGGATCCAGTCGGCCGGGCCGCCACCTGCGCTGGGGCTGGTGCCAGCGAAGACGTGGTGGTGGTGGCGGCGGTGGTGGTCGGTGCGGCGATGGTGGCGGTTGCGGAAGTGGTAGTGGCCACAATGACCGTGGGTGTGGCCGCAACGACAGTGGCAGCAGGGGGCTGGGAATGTTCAGCAGCCCTGGATGATGGGTTGGTGGGTAGGAGGGGTCCTGGGGAGCGGCTGGGCCCTGCCACACCAGATGGGCCTGCTTGGTGGTCCGTGTCCGAAGAGGAGGACAGATCCTCCAGATCCGTGTGTCCTCGTTGGGGGCTTGTAGGCTGGCTGTGCTGGCTGCTGGCTCCATCCCCAGCATCCAGCAGTTCGTCACCTGTGGAGAGAATGAGATTTGTTATTGTGTTGCACCTGGCGAAGTATGTATTTGTCGTCTGACATTAACAGTTCGTGCAATCTCGTACATGGGTTTCCCGGAGGCGTGTGTGTGGCTGTAGCATTTGTAGTTGTGTGTGCTTGGCAATGGGACTGTGTGCTGTGCACATGTGGCATGGGACGGATTGGCCATGCCGATGGGTGTGTTGCTGTGCCCCTACTTATTGTGACTCTGGTGTATGCGGGCTCCTGGCCCATCCTGGGTCTGGTTTGTACTTTGCTTTTGGGGTTCAAATGGAACGCTTAGGAACGCATATGGCAACATGGGGGCCATGCCCCAGATTCGCATTTGGGAGGGGATATGCTTTTGGGGTTCAAATGGAACGCTTAGGAACGCATATGGCAACATGGGGGCCATGCCCCAGATTCGCATTTGGGAGGGGATATGCTTTTGGGGTTCAAATGGAACGCTTAGGAACGCATATGGCAACATGGGGGCCATGCCCCAGATTCGCATTTGGGAGGGAATATGCTTTTGGGGTTCAAATGGAACGCTTAGGAACGCATATGGCAACATGGGGGCCATGCCCCAGATTCGCATTTGGGAGGGGATATGCTTTTGGGGTTCAAATGGAACGCTTAGGAACGCATATGGCAACATGGGGGCCATGCCCCAGATTCGCATTTGGGAGGGGATATGCTTTTGGGGTTCAAATGGAACGCTTAGGAACGCATATGGCAACATGGGGGCCATGCCCCAGATTCGCATTTGGGAGGGAATATGCTTTTGGGGTTCAAATGGAACGCTTAGGAACGCATATGGCAACATGGGGGCCATGCCCCAGATTCGCATTTGGGAGGGGATATGCTTTTGGGGTTCAAATGGAACGCTTAGGAACGCATATGGCAACATGGGGCCATGCCCCAGATTCGCATTTGGGAGGGGATATGCTTTTGGGGTTCAAATGGAACGCTTAGGAACGCATATGGCAACATGGGGGCCATGCCCCAGATTCGCATTTGGGAGGGGATATGCTTTTGGGGTTCAAATGGAACGCTTAGGAACGCATATGGCAACATGGGGGCCATGCCCCAGATTCGCATTTGGGAGGGGATATGCTTTTGGGGTTCAAATGGAACGCTTAGGAACGCATATGGCAACATGGGGGCCATGCCCCAGATTCGCATTTGGGAGGGAATATGCTTTTGGGGTACATGCTGTGAGCCATGGGTGCCGAACGTGACATGTGTTGTGGCAGCATGACAGTGCATGGTTTGAGGTGTGTGCATGCTTGACATGGCCTGCATATTTGCTGTCTGTTGTGATTACTGGACATGGCATTGGACGCATCGTTATGAGTGAGTGATGGTTGTGTGCCAGCAAACGTATTGCAGTTGTCCCATCTCCTTGGTGTGCGTGCTGCCCTGTGCCATGTGCATCACTGCAGTGCTCGGGGGGTGTGGCCCATGTTGTGTGTTGTTGCTCACAGTGTGTCGTGCGCTTCATTGACTTCTGGCACATGGTTGGTCATGGGCATGTATCTTAGCGTGACTGCTGTATGTGTGGCAGCTGTGCGGATGACATGCCTTTCATGAGACTGGGGCTGACGGATGGGATGGATGGTATGTTGTATGTGCATGGTGTGTCTGTGTGTTTGATGGGTTCAGTGGTGTTCGTGTGCATTTATGTTGTTCCGCTCTGTTGCGTCTAGTGTTGTTTGTCTTACATAGGCGTAGTTGTGGGGTGTGTGGTTGACAGGCAGTAGGGGCTACATGGACAGGACTTCAATGGTGTTTCGGTTGTGTGTGATGAGTTGCACAGTGGCTGCCGTGTGGTACTATATTCAGTGTGGCTTGTGCATGCAGACGTGGCTCCTTGGGTGTTGCTATGTATATGATGGGTCATGTGGGGTGTGAGTCTGTTGTTCATGTCCGTGTGCACATTGTTCACTTGTTCGTGATGGTGGGCGGTGCTGCGTGTTCGTCTGCTACGTGACATGTCCCATGTGTTGGTCGTGTTATGGTCCTCATGCCTCCAGTAATCCAGCCCTGTCCAGTTTCCCACCTGCAAGTTGTTCGTGCGTGCACTGTACTGGATGCCACATGGCTCTAAGCGGGGGTGCTCCATGTTGCAGGTCTGTGGGGGTGGGGGGTGTTGTGGGTCGAGGGGTGGCTGGACACCCACTGACACCGATTGCTGTGGACCGTGATGTCTGCCTTTCGGCTGTCGTTGTGCACTGCGGTGGCTGACACGTGGCTGTGGGGTGTGGGGGATGCTCCTCCTTGCTGTGCTGTGGGACTGGGGCCTGGTGTGTGTTGTACTTGGGCTGTCCACCCTCCCACCCACTGCACTTTGTGTTCCTGCCACTTACCTGTTACTTGTCGGTTAGTGCAGCTGTGGCGGACACATGGGTGTGGTGGGTGCTCGTTGTGGCGCTTCTGGCATATTTGGGGACCTGTTGGTGGTTACGTGGCTGGCTGAGTGTACACATGTCCCCACGTATGTTACAGTTGTTCTGTTTGGGCTGTGTGTGGTGGTGTCTGTTGCATGTGTATGTGATGTGTTGTGTATTGTGTGCTGGACATGGGGGTGTTTGTCCCTGGGAGCTGTGGCATGGTGGTAGTGCATGTGAGTACATAGCGGTGTGCTGGTATACATTAGTTTGTACTTACCAGCCTCCACTCCCCTGCTAATCCGGCGAGGATCTCCGGATGTATTATGACTCGCACCTTCTCCTCCCACGCTTTGAAGGTCTTAAAGAGCGCGGGATTCCCTCCGCCAGTGACGGCAGCCAGCTCTCTGTTTTTGCCCTCCTTCTTCTTGACCAGGCTCTTTACGTCATTCCAACGTTTGTTTATTTCACCTCTGTTCCTGGGCAGGGTCCCGACTGCATTGACCTGGTCTACGATCCGGTTCCACATTCTGTTTCTGGTGGCTAGTGGTGTGTGCTGGACCATGTTCCCATAGATTTGTGGGTACACCTTGATGATCTCGTCGACCATGACCGTCAGCTCAATGGGCGTGTACTTGGGCATTCTTTGTGGTGCCATGGTGTTTGTGGTGCTGGTGCGGTGTGTGTTGTGTAATGTGCAGGGGGTTTGTGGTGCCGGTGTTTGGTGGTGGTGGTGGTGGTGGTGGTGGTGGTGGTAGTGATGTGTGCGTTTCTGTGGTGTGCTGCTGTCCTTGCTGTGTCACTGTGTCCTCTCCTCTCCTCTCTGGTTTGCAATGTAGCAAGGGGTTGTGGTCTGTGGGAGTGCTGCTTTTGTACTCACCTATGTGGGTGTGTCCTCATGGTCTGTTGTTTTCAGGTGTGTTGTGTCTGGTGTTCTGGCCTTTGTATTTTTTGTTTGTCCGGGGGGTGTTTTCGGGATGTGTACTGTGCTTGTGTATTTGTGCGTGCCTTGCTGTGTGGACTTGTTGGCCATGTTGTGTGCTATTGGTTTTGTGAGCGGATGGTTTCTGTGCAGGTACGTGGGCGCCATGGCTTCTGCCGTGTCGATTCTCATCGGCGTTCTTTGCGCTGGCGGGCGGTATATTTGTGGTTTTTCTGCGCTCATGGCGGTGCGATCGTAATTTCACGTGCGGTGTGTCGGCCGTGAGGGCGGGCGGTTTTGTGTTGTCGTGCGTGTTTCCGTCCGTGGCGGGCGGTTTTACTCCGACTCGGACGTTGGTGGGCGGTATTTTGTGTGTTTTTTCCGCCGATGGCGGTTTTCGGTTTGTGTAATCGTAATGACGTGGTCGGTGTTCAGACGGTGTGTGCGGGCGGATTTTTGCCGCTTCCATGCCTGGCGGATTTTTTTACGCCGGGTATCGTAATGTGCCCCTAAGTAATTATTTTAAGCCCTATGCGCATAACGAGCTTACTTGCTGCATAGTTTAGTCAAAACTATTGCATAATTTGAGCACTGATACCGCATAATTCCAATGGCCCTTATCATAATCAATCCCGCAATGCTGAAAACAGGTAAATGCACGAATGCGCTAAAGGGCTGAAATAATATATATGTAGGTTTGTTTTTTTTGTTTTTTAGCTCCGAGCCTCATCTAAACCGGCTGCTGCGAGTGAAGGTACAACACAAATGTTAAGGCATCATAGACTGAAGCCAAGTTTGTGTAACGAATCCCGGGTGCCTATTGTATCATTTATTTCATTTGGTGTTTCCAACACGTGTTTTAGGTAGTTTTTGAAAATCCTGAACTGCAGGATTGTTTTGCAGTAACGAAAGTAAAGGCTCCTTCAAGAATTGAAAGAGTACAAGTTCACAGATTTCCTTTCTTCTGAAATTTACCAATGTAATGCTGCTCACTTACAGGCATCAGTCTGCTCTCCCCCCTGTGCCTCGCTCGGCCTCTTGAGCTGGCCGTGTAACGTTACCCAAGCCTGCCTCTCTTCGCCCCTCCGCCTCCAACATCTAGAGCCGCTGGTAGCACAGCCTCAAAAGAGGGGTGGACAAAGATTGCCAGGGCGAAGCAGAGGGAATCTTCTTGCTGTCTCGCCAGCAATACAGTTTTCCAGGTATTGAGGACCTCACCGCTGCAGAGCCCAAAAGCATGCCAAGAAGTACGCTTTTAATTAATTTGTGATCTCACTATGCACCACGGCACATCACCGAGGATAGGTTTTACGTGCTCGTAGTTACTGATGCTTTACCGCCGTCTGGTTTCCCCATGTTTTCGGTGAACAATGCAGCAACAAAGGTCTAATGAAAACAAAATGCCCGAAACTCTTAAAACAAAATCATTCCATAAAGCTCCCACCGTCGGGTTTCCCCGACAGAAATATTAAAGTGGAAGCAGGAGGGCACCATTGCTATGCGCTCTGTCATGCTTGCTTCGGCAAGACGTGAATTAAATAGTGCTTTCTACCATCTAATGAAAGCGAGCGGTGCGGACAGGGCAGTAACAGAGGGCCTGGGGGCTGCGGCTCGGACGTGGTGGGGGCTGCAGGCGCTCAGCGCACTCGGGGCAGCAGATGTCCAGGCGGCTCTCGGTGATCCCTATGCGAAACCTACAAAACAACAAAGTAGTCCCTACATCAAAAGATATCGCCCTGCAGTGTACGTCTACTGTAGTTGGTCGATGCTGCTTCCTGCAGAAACGAAAGAAAACGGAAGTGACGGATGGGACCACAAGCCAACAATGAGCGAGGTAAGAAAATCAATGCCAGATTGGACCAATGGCAAGCGAAAAAACAAAAAGAAATGCAATGGGTGGAGTTTCGCTGGTATTACTAATTACTTAATGCCTCAGAGAGGCAGCGCATGCGCTGCCTGTGCGAGACCTAAAAAGGGCCAAGTAATTCATTTCATGTGCATAAAGAAACGCAGGTAAATGTAAGTGAAAGTTAACGCAACTGCAGGCTCAATTAACACGGATTTTGAGCGCCAGAGAGCAATCAGCCCAGCGTTACTGATGCGCATGCGCAAGTCGTATCTGCATAAGGAATCAAGGAGTAAACGAGACGTTTGATCCAACAGTGGAACCCGCAATATTATGCACTTGTTGGGCTCAAGCCATAGGATGACTTTAGCCAAGTGAAAAAGACGCGGCAGGAGAGTTGGGTTTCCTATTGAAAAATTGCTGTGAAAAAGCACAAATTAGTTCCTAAACGTACCTGAACCATTGAGCAATTAATACCACACACAGTAGCGCTAAATATCTTTTTGTAAAACAGCGCATTGTAAATATGACAATTATCCGTATGTTCGTAGAAATCTTAGCAAAAGATTCCCACGTGAAATCCGGAGGAAAAGAAACAAGATCATTAAAAAAAAGTTCTCACAGTAACCCCCCCCCCCCCCCACAAAAAACGGAGAGGCAAAGCGAAGACTGTTTCACATGAATGCATTTCAGTACAACTTCACCTGCTGTAAGTCCCCCTTTATCTCAGGGGATCTCTCACGTGAACAGAAATGCCGATTTAACGTTTAATCGGGAGTTACTCAGTTGTAGATTACTCCAATATTTAAAGTTTCAAACGCATGTTTTTAAAGGAAAACTTTACTCGCCTGTAAAATTCAGATGACATCTTGTGTTGCATTAGAGACACGACATTGCAGACTACAGCCGCCAGGTTTGGGGTCAGAATATTGCAAATGGTTTATACTTGTTTCTTTTCGGACAAGCACTTGAGTGACCCGGGAGCCCGTTCCCTGAACAGCGACATGTATCCCCCCCATTGGAATAGTGGTCCATGTTTAAAATAACCGAGTGACCTCAATGCGCAAGCTGTACTGTGTGTCTTGCCCAGGGCGGGTCACATGTGCATCAGCAAATGGTATATTCCTTAAGAGCACCACTGTTGCTCCCCCTGGCAGTGAAATACGGACATGGTGTATTCTTTAGTGTTAGCTTCGTCCTTGAAAAACAAACCTGAACGCACCTAACATCCCGCCCCCCCCCGTTCCCCGTCGTGTGTGTCAGCCCTGGCTGAGACAGCTTCCCGGGCACACACACAGCCGCACCCGAGCACTTTACAGGTCTTTAAAAGACCATTCGCATGTTACTGAGGCTTAGTCGTTTATTCACCCCTTCTAAGAGCCCCTGCATCTCCACTCTGCCTATTGGTGGAAGATTTAGCCCCCCCATACTGCCCCTGAATCAGGCTGGTGATGTGTGTTGCGGTGCATTCGTTGTGTGCGCACGTTGTGCCGTGTTGTTTTGCTGCTCTGTGTTACTCATTGTACCTGCTGCACGTCGCCCGTGCCCCTCCGACTACAAGCGCCAATGACAGGAAGCTGTGCCTCTCATACGCCAGAAACCTCATAACACCAGTTTGACTCAGCCACAAATACAAATTATTTATAACTGCCGGGCTTTGGGTAGGTGTTTGTAATGTGCGTGTGTGCTGCGCAGTGCACATGCACCCGCGGCACCGAGTCAGGAGGGGACACGCCAACGAGCCCTCTACTAAGAGCAGCCATCTGCCCACTGTTGTGGCCTCTGACACAACCACACGCCCACAAACAGAGCATCACAGCAACACACCCACACATCGACTGGCATAAACGCACCACACAACGCACAGGAAAGACAGATTCACCAAGCATGTTACACTACACAAATAAACACACTGGAAGGCAGTGACGTGGCACCCACCGACAGATGCTACACACACAGGCCTACAATACATACAACACAAACACGTACTCATAAAAACACACTAGGACACAGCTTAACCAAGCAGCTGCCACTACACAAGCACACAAAGGGCACATGGGGACACAGTTACCCAGAGTATTACACCTACACACAGAAGCAACACTCACAGGCCTGCTACTCACTCTAAAACAAGCATTGGCATAGCCAATAGGTCTCGCTTTTGTGACCTTATAAGTATTTAGTTATGCAGCACAATATCCTTGGTGCAACAACATCAACCGTTGCATGGCTAAACACTTATAAGGTCCCAAAGGCAAGACCTATTGGCTATGCCAATGCTTGTTTTTATTTTGCAAACATTTTAATTTCTTTTAAAGGCGAAAACAATATGCATGACTCGTAGATGTCTAAACGGATCACTGACAAAATATCGATCGCACAAATATCGAGCAGACAAAATATCGTGGACAAAATATCGACTGTCAAAATATCGACTCCCTATCTCCAAACAGGTAAGTACAAAAATATCGAATCCAAAATATCGTCGTTAAAAATATAGTCAAAATATCGAATTTTATAAATCTGTTAAAAGTAATGTAAAATTAATGAAATAATAAATAAAATAAAGTAAAACATACTTAAAATTAGTTAAATTACTTTAAAATTAATAAATAATTATTTTAAGTAAAAAAAAATCTACATACATTTTTATTTTTTAATACATACATATATTAACGTAATAATATAAAATAATAATCACTACTTTTAGCGTAGGATAGCGGAAGGGTAAAATTTACTATTCCCACTCCAAAGAGTGCGACAGTAGGGAAAGCGTTGGATAGCGTAGAGGTAAAAATTACTATTCCCACTCCAGAGAGTGCAACAGTAGGGAATGTGTTGGATAGCGGGAGGGTAAAAATTACTATTCCCACTCCAGTGAGTGCAACAGTAGGGAAAGCGTTGGATAGCATAGGGGTAAAAATTACTATTCCCACTCCAGTGAGTGCAACAGTAGGGAAAGCGTTGGATAGCGTAGGGGTAAAAATTACTATTCCCACTCCAGAGAGTGCAACAGTAGGGAAAGTGTTGGATAGCGGGAGGGTAAAAATTACTATTCCCACTCCAGTGAGTGCAACAGTAGGGAAAGCGTTGGATAGCGTAGGGGTTAAAATTACTATTCCCTCTCCAGTGGGTGCAACAGTAGGGAAATGGTTGGATAGCGGGAGGGTTAAAATTACTATTCCCACTCCAGTGAGTGCAACAGTAGGGTAAGTGTTGGATAGCGTAGGGGTAAAAATTACTATTCCCACTCCAAATAGTGCAACAGTAGGGAAAGCGTTGGATAGCGTAGGGGTAATAATTACTATTTCCACTCCAAATAGTGCAACAGTAGGGAAAACGTTGGATAGCGTAGGGGTTAAAATTACTATTCCCACTCCAGTGAGTGCAACAGTAGGGAAAGTAATATTTTAATATTTTACTAAAAAATAATTAATTATCAATACTAATAAATATTATTAATAACACTAATTACCAATAACAAAATATTTAATAATTAATTTATTATAAATACAATACATATTATTTATTAAAAATGAATTACCTATTAATAAATCATTAACAACCAATTAATCATCATTACCAGATTTGTATAAATATTTAAATAAATACCAATTAATATTTAATTACCAGTAAATTAAATATCAATACAAAAAATATTTTCTATAATTAACTAATTACAATTAAATTACTTCCCCCACATTCCCCTATAAACCCACATCCCGCTACAACTATTTAATTAATAGAAATAACATAATTACCAATAAATCAATTTAAAAAAATTAATTACCAATTAATAAAATGTATTTACCAATTAATAATTAATTAACAATAAATTAATTATCAATACCAATTAATATTAATTAATATGTACTTAATTTCAATTAAATTACTTCCCACCCTATTCCCCTATAAACCCACATCCCGCTACAACTATTTAATTAATAGAATTAACATAATTACTAATTAATCAATTAAAGAAAATAATTACCAATTAATAAAATTTAATTACCAATTAATAATTAATTAATAAATTAATTATCAATACCAATTAACATTTATTAATATGTACTTAATTTCCCACCCTATTCCCCTATAAATCCACTACCCGCTACGGAATTAAATTACGCAAAAATTAAATAACATAAAATTCATTGCTTTTAAAAAATTAAACATACATTACAACAACTAATATACACTTTTAACACATATACTAACATACAATACACTTAGAAAAAATTCGATATTATTAAAAATTCAATATTTTTTAATGCCTATATTATGTACTTCGATATTTTAACAATCGATATTACTTACCTTAATTTCGATATTTTTAACGACTATATTATGTCCATTCGTTATTATGTCCATTCTATATTTTGGACTCGATATTTTGTCCATTCGATTTTTTTTTTCGATATTATGTCTGTTTACCGTCTAAACAGAACAAACTCAGCAGCCATCATGGAATAACCAAAGCCCGGTCTCCTCCCCCCGCACCCCTCTACTCACAGACAAATAATTGACACAACCCTACTGCCATCTCTCCACAAACCGTCCCGGTACTCCTGTACGTCAGTCCCCCCTGACCTAACCATCCCCAAGACCTATGCCTGAACCCACCCCCACCCAGGTCCTACAGATTTTCTCCTATTTGTGCATGCATTCGAGTCTCTCATATGATTCTTCCCTGACCCTGCACAGTTCCATCGCTCCCGTCACTCCGCCAGCCCCGGGCAGTGTGAACTGCCCCACTGTCTCACAATATCTCTCTTAGTTACGATGTACCCCAAACTGGATCAGGAGCTTAGAGTACGATGTATCCTTAGAGTCCCTCCAGATCCCAACAACACCCTCGATGCGGTCAGTGGCATGGATACTTCTGCGGGCTCCATTTTGGGCAGCTCCACAGTGTGTGAAGAAAAGTACCCCAATGGCCACATTGCCGAAGACAATGATCCTCCACGGCTGTACCTATTTGTGTAGCAGTTCCAGGGTATAGTATGTCCTGTGAAGGATTTTCAGTTGAATGAGACGGAAGGTGGCCCGAATGGCCACCCCCCAAGGGAACTGTAAAGTATCCCCCAGTCCTGGTCCTTTAACTCCCCCACGTCGGCCTGCCATGGTTCCCGTATGCGTGTGAGCTCCCCATGCATGTTCCTCATCAATGGAGCATAGGTGAGGGAGATGGCCTCGGTGATCAGACGACCATCAGGCAACCGTAGCTCCGTTGGGGACTCTTGCTTCGTTTCCTGTCTCTTGGAATCCTGACCTGCAACCCCTGCCTTAATTGCAAGTATTTAAATATTTGAGAGGTGGCCATGTCATATTCCGTCTGTAAACTCTGAATTTTAATTCTTCATTTTCTCAATTCACTTACCTGCTTCTTTCCATCATCGTGCCTCCACGCCTTCCTCGGCCCTCTGCGGCTTTGGCGATTGTGCGGAGGGATGGCAGGAAGGCGGAACTACCTTCCCATCCAATACTTCCGGCCTAGTTAGCGGGCCAGAGTCTCGCTGTGGTGGGCATAAAAGGAATGGCATGCTGGACGCTCAGGGGGCACACTGCTGGTGCAACAAAGGCAAGCCCGTCTGCGCCCGTCCGCGTCCGGCCGGGGCCAGGACCCTGATACTCTTCAACCAGAACCTGGGCCTAAGAGTAAGCCTTACACTGCTGCGTTTTTGCTCTCGCTTCGACATGTGTTCAATTTTCTCTGTGACCACACACCTGATGCACTTTTTCTTACCAAGACCTGGCTTCGTGCAGGCTCATCACCGGATAATATTGCGACCCTGCCAGCTAATTTCCCTCTGGTTGGAATAGATAGACAACACAAATTGGTGGAGGAATTGCTATCATTTTTAAAAGGAAGCATTCATGCAAAATTGATGAACTTCAAATCTCTGATTGTGAAGCTTTCACATTTACACTCACTCTGACGCCCAAACTCACATTCTCTGGGGCGTTGATTTAGCGACACCTGGATACCCTGGCAAATGGTGACTTCTTTACCCGACCTTCTGGCTCCCCATTTGCTGCACACTTATAATTTTACTTTGCTTAGAGACCTTAATCTGCATCTTGAGGATATGGACGACATCCGCACTAGATCGTTATTGAGGACTTGAGCGTCTTTGATCTGACGCTATGCAATTCCACACCTAGGCACATTGCGGGGCACCTCTTGGATCCCATTTCTTCAAATACCAAGAGTCTGCTAACAGACCCTCCACTTCCACTCTGTTGGTCAGACCACCTTGCCATACCATTTAGGATTAGGGCGGCCTCTCCTGTTTCTTCTATCTTACAGCCTGCCTTGAAATTTAAAGCTAGCAACTGGTCCAAGCTAACCGTGTAGCACTCAATAAGCAGCTACTCAGCTCTGAGCCCACCCTCCTACAACATCTTGATTCGGATCAAACTATGATCCATCACTGGTCGAGGGAGGTGATTTACACCATTCTCCCTGAATCTTCAAACGGCATGGTTTGTTCCTATCCTCCTGCACCTTGGTTCTTTGAGTCACTTGGATCCGAAAAGAAACACTGTATGGTGTTGGAAAGATGCTGGTTGAAGACATATGCTGTAGATGCTAAGTTAGAATATAGGGGTCACTTAAAGCCTACCATGCTTCTTCTAAATCTGCAGTGCTTCATATTATACAGCTAAAATCACTAAGGCCCAGAGGGTCCCGTGCTCCCCATGCCACTGGAGTCAAGCTATCCTGGCTGATGAGGGCTGAAAGCCCGAAACCAGTCCCAGGATGCTTCTTTCCAGTCCAGGGAGGACCTGGCCTGGCAGTTCGGGCTGGACTGTTCCCATTGGGCGCAGGGTCAAGACTGATTTGCATATGGCTGGGTCCAAACTGGAATGGCATGGGGAGCAAAAAAACGATGGATTTAGGCCCAGATCTTTGTACTGGGGTGAATGTATGACATTGTTCTGCATTCTGTCCATCAATTGTTCTTTTTGCAGAATTGCCAAAAGACCCTTTTTAAAGTGGTGAAATAACTTTCGGATGTCAGTAACATCCTGTCCAAGCCTTTCTGTCTCCCAACAGCAATGTGATGAGCTAGCTCTCTTCTTCACTCACAAAGTGGAAAATATTCACTCTCAGCTGGCCAAAATTCACTACTGCTAGCGGCTAACTCTAATGGTGATCTGCCTGATAGACATAAAGTAATGCTCAATCATTTGGCATCTAAAGCAGAATGCGCTGCTAACCTAAGTGAATGGCTTCCTTTGGACCCGACATCCTTTGTTGATACCTTGGGTTCAGTTAAATCTGGCTCCCCACTGGACCCTCTTTCCCCAGACAAGCTTTGTCTCCTGGACCCGCCTGTACTAATGACAATCATGGAGGTACTGAATACATCTCTGAAAGAGGGGTTGGTACCGCTTTAGTCCTCCCTTTTCTAAAAAATAGCCAATTTGAATCCTGATTGTCTTTCGAATTTCCGCCCCATTTCCTTGTTATCTGCTTTCTCCAAAGTGCTGGAGAAGCATGTCAGCGCCCAACTCTCTCCATTTGTGGACGCTCACTATCCTCTCCACCCTTCTCAATCGGGCTTCAGGGCTGGGCACAGAACTGAATCCTCTGTTTTGGGACTGAACATCTGTGACAATACCTGGATGAGGGAGGCAGTGTCGCGCTCATTGTATTGGACTTGAGCGCGGCTTTTGACATGGTGTCCCACTCTATCCTAGTTCACAGGCTGGAGTCAATACGCATGGCAGATTTAGCCCTTAGGTGGCTTAGCTCCTTTTTAAGGGACCGCACGTTTCAAGTTTTTTTATCCAACGTGAAGTGCAAAATACAAGCCTTGACTTCTGGTGTCCCACAGGGATCCATTCTAAGCCCCTTACTGTTCAACATCTATGTTGGCCCTTTGGTGAACCCAATAGAGAGTTGTGGACTCGCCCTCTATTCCTATGCCGATGATACTCAGATCATCGTCTCCCTGTCTTCGGCACAGAGACATGATCCGTCCTTACAGCATCTGGGGATGATGAAAATTGCGGCCTGGTTGAACCGACATTCACTTAAGCTTAACCGTGATAAGACTGAGGTCCTAGTTCTTGGCAACAACTGCTCCCTCTTAGGCGCCACAAACTGGCCTGAATTGCTTGGGAGCCCTCCCACTCCAGTATCTAAAGTAAACAACCTAGGCTTTCTTATTGATGATACGCTCTCTATGAAGCCGCAGATAGCTATGGTAATGACCACTTGTTTTGAAGTCCTTAAATGGTTGAAATAAATTGTATGGCTTATTCCTTCAGCGGCTCAGCGGACCGTTATTCAGGCACTGGTTATTCCCCGCCTAGAGTACGACAATGTGCTGTATCTAGGCACTGATAGGTCAGCCATACAGCGCCTGCAAACTGTTCAGAATGCCGTTGCTAGACTACTTTGCCGCTTACCCAGATATGTTGCTGTTTCTCAGTTGCTTAAAGCCTAAGCTCTGGAACTCTCTACCGGACGACTTAAGAAACTGTACATCATTTCTCACCTTCCGCAGGAGGTTCAAAACGTGGCTATTTTGAACCTTCTTTGTGGGACAGCATATCTGCAAACGCCCTGTGCCGGGAAACCCTTTGGGGTAGCTGTGCACAATACAAGTTGCTTAAAATAATAAATGTGCAAACAGAACCATCCCATTGGCATCCCATACATCCTCCAGGGCTGAGAGGCCAATGAGGTCCAATTTCTTGAGCCCTGGTAGGTCCAGAACAGGGCAGAGCTGAGTGCCCATCCACAGCAGGATACGTGGCGCCAGAAGCCATTCCCACCCCATCTCCTGAGTCAGTTTATGCCAGACCGATATGACCGTGGCAGCAGCCAGGGGCCCGTTCTGTGGTGTCCGGGAGCGCAAATGGGCTGTTCTGCAATATGAAGGTGAACCTCAGTACCACAATCTACTTAAACAGCCCCGTCGTCCTCCAAAAGCGAGAGTGGTAGGGCCCCCCGTATTTTATGTCCCCCTCCAGTCTTTGCAACAGGGGGCCCACATTGTCCGTGTGGTGCATACTACCCTCCCTGGAAACCCATACGCCCACATACTTAAAATGCAGAGGTTCCACTTTCAGCTGCAAGGGTAGGCAACTCCCAGACGACCATCCCCCATCCACCCTAATGCACTCGGCCTGTGCTTAGATGGCGAACAGCATTGGTGATAGGGGGCAATCCTGTTGTGTGCTCCTCTGTATGTGGAAATCCCAGGAGAGAACCCCATTCTCCTTCAGCCTGGCCCTAAGCCAAGTGAACAGGAGGCGGATCCACCAATGAAATTGGGGTCCCGAATCCCATTTTCTTCATTATGGCAAACAAAACGAGCCAATGAATGGAGTTGAAAGATCCAGCGTAGTCGACCGATGGGGATAAACCCATTCTGGTCCTAGTGGATCAGATCTGAGCTCACTCACTGCATTCTATTCGCCAATACCTTGGCAAGAACCTTAGCATCCGCCATCAGAAAAGAGATCGGCCTGTATGAATCCCACCCCTCTCGGGGGTTGCCCACCTTGGGAATCAGAACAGTAGTGTTCGTGCTTAGATCGCTCGACAACTCCCCCATCTCATAGGCAGTGAGATACATCTCATGTAAGGGCCTGGTAAAACTCCTCCAGGAGGCCGTTCGGCTCTGGAAACCTCCCAGCATAGAGCTGCATGAGTGCCAGAAGTATTTCCGATTGCGTGATTTCAGCCTCTAGCTCAAGAGCCACAGCGCCCCCAAACCACCTGCAGGGACAGTTCTTTACACATTCCCTTATTTCCGACTCTGGGTCCCCTGACTGACTTCCATAAAAATTCAGCATATAGTCAGCCATCGTACCCGCAATGCCCTCACTCCCTGTGACCGTCGACCCATCCGGTGCAATAATGCCTGCGATATGACTCCGTTCCTGGTTGACCTCGCTCAGTAATGACAGACGTTTCTCTGCCTTATCCCTCATCTCGGAAATGCGTTTCTGCTTAGTGATATGTGCCCACTTGACCTCTTCTGTGACCAGTGAACAAAATGTCTCCATCTTGGTCACGATGCCCAGTCTTTAAGCAGCAGACGACTCTACGTGATAGCCTGCCGCTAGGCCCAAAGTTTCTTGCTCTGGGTGTATTCGGTGGCGGGTCTGCTCCCTTTTGTCCCTAACCTCATCTGCAATGATGATCCCTCAAAGGGTGACCGTCCTCCCATCGGAATAGCGCTTATGTCTCAGACTCCGACCGCCATTTATCCGTCAACGCCATGGCCTTTGCGAAGTCCCCCAATTTCCACCCATTGGGTTTGCGGGGTCGCGGTGGGGGGTAAGACCTATCCAGCTCATAATACATTATCATATTAAAGCCCCCACAATAATTGTCAGCCCCTGTGGTAGATCTCAAAGTAATTGGACCAGGAGCAGCAGAGATTCCTCCAGCAGCCCCAGGGGAACATAAATATTAATTATCGCCAAGGCCTCTACCTCCCACATGCCCATGACCATTGGGTAACAACCCTGGTCATCTCACTGGGCCTGTGTCACCTGAAAGGAGAGGGATTTCCTGACCAGGATCACAACCCCTTAGAATCCCACAGTGTAACCCGAGTGTCCTGCCACACTGTATCGTCCCCTGCCCGGGGGCACATTTTGGGCCCCTTTAAGTGTGTCTTCTGCAGCATAGCATGTGAGGGCTTTGGTGTTAGAAAGTGCCCTTTTTGTCATAGTCACCCTCCACTTATTGCCCTAGATGCTGTCTTTATAGATCTGGAAGTGCACCAGGCCCCAGTGCCAGCGATTTTTCCCTTAAACTGTAGCTGTGAATTGGTACACCAATTGGCAAGCACTTATCACTCCTTGTAAGTCCCTAGTAGATGGTACCAGTGGTATCCAGGGCAAGGGTGATAAGAGGGGTCACCAGGGCTGCTGCACTATACTGTGCCTCCCTATGTCACCAAAGTAAAAAGTATGTCTGCAGGACTGCCATTGCTGCCCTGCCCGGGCAGCCTGTCTTCTCAGGAGTGACTCTGCACACACCATGTGCTGCAGAGCCTTACCAATGCCTTAATGTAAGTAAGTCACTCTTAAGATTTTCCTCCTAAGCCCAGGAGGTAGAGGGCATTATATTAAAGGTGTAGACATATAAGTTTATACATATGTATCCATACAGTAACCCTGTAAGGTAAGGTTTTACTGTAAGTGACTGGCAAATGGGCAAACTCGACATTATGGAACGACCGAATTGTGTTGTGTTTGGTATCAAACACTGTGCTTTTTCACCCCAATATGATTCTTGTGTCGATGGTGAGGTGGCATGCACAGGAGTGCCACCCTGCATGGGTACCCCCCTATGATACAAAGCTCCAGTGCCTTGGCGGGCTTCCCCGAGCCGGTTGCCACCAAGACAGAATCTGGCCGCCTGGTGGGATGTGCTAGCACTTAGTCTGTCCCAGATGTCTAGCGACGGGGATGTCATAGGCCAGTGTAAGAATGAATTCCCTGTATACCTGGGGTCCGCCATTTTGCTGGTTGCCCTTGGTTTGGGGTCCCTGACCTCAGTATAGAGGAGCCTGTCTCCCAATAGACCCTATGAGCTCCACTCACATCTCCCTCTTCTTGCCTGGCAGCTTGCTGCCTCAGGCTCTCAAGGGTAGGGCACACCTTTTGCTCTGCGCACAGGTCCTCTTTGGAGGGTCCCCCTGTATCAAGAAGCTCTGCCAGGTCAGGCCCAAGCTCCTCAGCTGCAGTTCCCTCCTAAGGCATCAGGGCATCTTCTTCAGAAAACATCTCCCCCTGATCCGTGGACATCTTGGAAGCTGTACCACCAGTCTTCCTGCCCTTTTCCTTTTCCTTGTTTTTTTGGGCCATACATTCAGGCTCCAAGTCCTCTTGACTAACCTTTCTTGCGGCCTTTCTTGCGGATGTAACAACGCGGTCGTTGTAATGACCACATTGTAATGGCTTGCGTTGTGAACGCATGCAATGTAACGTGGCCTATTCCTCAGTAGATCTGTAGTACCATTAATGACAATTAATCAAAATGTGCTCTTTCATAATCCTCAAAGGCTTTCACCGCCCTTGATATGTAATTACCTTGTCCCCCACTCCAGGACAAAGCCCTTCACGTCCTGTCCAGGCCAACAGGTTGGAAAATGAGATATTCAGGAGGTGTACACCTTCAAAAGGCTAGGCACTCCTTTAGGGTCCGCTAGTAGGTCTGTACAGCCAAGGAAGGGTTCTGCCATTTTGACAGACCCTAAAATAGAGTATTCTGGGCAGCGCAGTGACGTACACCCACAGGATGTTGTCACTATAGGGGCGGGTTAGCCGCAGGGACCCAGTAGCCCATTGGCCACTGTCTATCACGACCCCTAACACTCCCTAAACTAGGATTTAAGGGGCTCCCCTGACATCAGAACTTCAGTTCTAACTTGGAACCTGAGAACAGGCACAAAGACGATGCCATCATTGAAAACACAGGACTTTAGACTGCAGCGCAAAGAGAGGACACTTAAGTGCCCTGAAGACACCATATACTAGAACTGTGTGTCGACGTGTGTTTGTGGTGAAAGCTTGTTGCTCCAGGTAAGAAGGACTCCAGTGGACACCAGAAATCCAAAGCAGACTCCCCTAACTGGTGGAACCAATCAACGCCAATATGCAGAAGAATTGACGTGCTGCGGCTTAAGAACCGTGACCCGCTGGGTCTGTCGAGAATGAGCCCAAAGAAAAGTAGTGTCCTGCAAGTCCAGAGTGATAGTTAAGCTCACACCAAGTTTAGAGCCGCTAGTCCTCTCCTGTCGACCTCCAGCTGCTGAAGTAACTGAGGACTACATTTGCAGCAGCCAAGGATTGGTGATCACCAGTCGGGTGGTCGACCGCTTGAGTGACATCTCCAGTCTGAGAGCAACTCACATCGACCAATATCGGCAACGACCGGGCTGCTGTGTCCCTGCATTCTGAAGTTGGTTTTGTCAAGTGTGTGGTGAAACCCGGGCCCTTGGACCCCAAAGGCCTCTACTCTCGGAGGGTAGAGTGTAGTTCCATCTCCAGGTGTAGTTTTGCAGAGTGGGAGTAAGTGAGTGCCTCCTCCACTGTTTTTCAGTTCATTCTAGATAAAGAAAATTTGCTGAGTCCTGGTTGTGGTTTTATATCTGTTTATTTATCCAATATTCATTGTATGGTGAAATACAGGGACTTTCACGCAGCCATAGCCAACACGTGTTTCACCCTTATGTGGTCATTTGGACTAGGGCTTCCTCAGGGCTGGAAGTAAAATAGCAAGACAGTCTATGTTTCTGTTTAGGTAATGATGAAAACCTTCACCAGGTGCTTGACAGCGTGGGGTGAGTTGTGACCTCCACCAAGTGTTTTGCCGCAGGGGTGAATGAATTGTGATGATGAATTATTAGCCATGCATTGGGTGTGTGAGGTAACACTACTAAGGGACAGAGTGCAATATTTTGTAAAAGGGGTGTGGGTAATACGGGGAATCATTTGTTGCATGCTTTGTTTAGGTGCTGGCACTCGAGGTTCAGAAAGTTACTGAGGAACTGAGGTGCAGGATTTAGTTATCAGATCATATTTTGAATGAGCCTTATTCGGTAGGGTATAGATTAGTCATGCTAGTCCCGTGTATATAGGTGATGGCATACATTCGCGCAAGCCGGAGTAAACCTTATGATGTGTAAAAACCATGTTGGAGGCGTGAGATGTGCTCTTAATTCCGGTTGTGTTGACATAGTATAGTTACATTTTATATACAAATTTTGTACCTTGGAATACATTCGTGTCAGGTCTTAGATTCCAAATTGGATTACATGGATTCAAAGCGTCTCTCAACAGGGTATATCTAGAACATATATAAGCACAGGAGTAGTTTGGCCGAGTGCAGCATTTTTTACAGCTCCCGCGGATCCCGACAGCACCAAGGACAGCCAAGAAACCTCTGCACCTGGACTTCCTGGGCAGGGTAACGCAGTAACGACTGTTGAGTGTTGGTCCAGGGACCCGCAGAAACTTAACCACAAGAGGGTTCATTTCAACTCGCCAGGCAACTATCGCTTTGCTAAGTGTGTTTTCCCTCATTGACTTCAATGGTGAACATTTGCATTTGTTGTTTAATACTTTAAAAATCTATAACTCCGGTTACATACAGCGTATCAAGTTAGTTTTGGTGTATATATATATATATATATCAATCCTTCTCCTTTGGCTCCTTTCGCTGATATGGCGCTCTAATCAGCTGTGCGTTACCTCGCGGCCGAGCCCGGTCGCCATAAATCCTCCAAACACTTCCACACGGGAAATAATAGGTCGCACTCCGGTTTGTGTTTCCTTTAAAAAGCTTGCAAAGCTTTATTTTTCACAAGTAGCAGATTACTTCATCTGGCAAACAACCAAAACCAACGCGTTTCGGTCTCCACTGAGACCTTGCTCACGGTAACGCCCCCTTTCCGGACACATGTTTTAAACTATTCCTAATTCATTACATCATTTCCTGTGTCTCCATGAGTGGGGCCTTATGGATGTTGTAGTGCAATCTAGTACATATCACTTTATACCTTTAAAAACCAAAAACCTTTCCTTACATCATGAATATTTTTGGAACATGAATGTGGGTATAATTTCGTCTAGCATTATCCACTAAATCAACTGGATTTTCCTTTACATCTTATTAATTTACATCACATTTTCTATTTTTTTATTTTTTGTGTGTGGTAATTCGACTTCATTACCCATTTATACTCCTCAAATGGAGAGCAATTTTTTTAAAATCAAATACTTTTTATATCATTACAAAGACACCCTTACTTTTAGGTGTATAATGTTATTAATGGAATCCACATTCTAACACATAATCCCAACAATTGAATTGAAGAAAAAGTTGAAAATAAACCAATAACAAACTAAAATAATAAAATTCTCCTTAGAGAATGAGTAGCTAAAGAGACGTTTTCATGTAATGTCACTTAATTTTACAGATGGATATAAAGTTCCTCACTTTGATTAAGACCATACGGGGTGAGAGATCGTAAATTCAAAATGTGACGGGATTCTTTTTGTCTCAATTTTCTTTCCCTGTCAC
The DNA here is from genome assembly GCA_963921515.1 of Calotriton arnoldi. Taxonomy (NCBI): domain Eukaryota; kingdom Metazoa; phylum Chordata; class Amphibia; order Caudata; family Salamandridae; genus Calotriton; species Calotriton arnoldi. The sequence continues at coordinate 23,198 of CAWUFW010027699.1, forward strand.
CACCTCTTTCTTGTTTTTTTATTGTGTCAATTCCGTAAAACTTTAGTAATTTCCAATTGCTTTCGTGGTTCGTTTCCATATGTTTAGCAACCGCGTTGCTTCTGTCTTTGTGTATGGTTGCTCTTACATGTTCAAGTATACGTTTTTTTAGTTCACAAATGGTACTGCCCACGTACCGTAGTGGGCATGGACACTCAATTACATAAATAACATACTGACCTTTACATGTGATAAGATTTTGTATGTTCCACATTTTTCCGTCCGCCATTTGTATTGATTCAGTGTTTTTAGCAATTTGACAAACTTTACAGTTAAAACATTTCTTGAAACCTTTACTTTGTAGCCACGATTTGTTTTTCTCTTTTTGGAAATGACTATGTGTTAGTCGGTCTTTTAGATTTGTCGCCCTTCTGTAAGTTATATTCGGAGTCTTGCCCATGATTTTACTGACAGTGGTGTCTAATTGTAAAATTTTCCAATTTCTTTTTATGATGTGTTTTATTTGTTTAGATTCTTGAGTGAAAGTTGTGATGAATCTTATGGGTTCAGATGCTGATATATTTTCCTCATTACTTGATTTTAACTGTAATAATTCTTTTCTGTTTTTTTGGTTTGCTTTTTCCCATCCTTTTCTGATTTGTGTTTTCGGGTACCCTCTTTTTCAAATCTTTTTGAGGTTTGCATACTGTTTTTCAACCACTCTTTTTGTTCTGAACAGATTCTTCTTAATCTTAAAAATTCTCCATAGGGAATATTTTGAAATACACTTTGTTGGTGAAAACTGCTTGCGTGTAAAATAGCATTCGTGGCTGTAATTTTTCTATGCAACGTCGTATGGATTTGATTTTCTGAGATGTAAATTTCAGTATCCAAAAAGGTTACTTTTGTTTTGCTCAGCTCATAAGTGAACTTGAAATTAGCTGGTGTTTGATTAAGTATATTGAAGTATTCCTTAAATTCTTGGTCTGACCCGTCCCATACAATTAGAAGGTCATCAATGAAACGTAACCACAGAATTATTTTATTTAGGAATTTATCATTTTCAGATTGCCATGCCCACTTTTGTTCCCACCACCCCATTGTGAGGCAGGCGAAACTTGGGCTAAATGAAAAACTATATCCATATGTGCACTTGGAGAGAAATTCAAACCTCGCTTCAAAAGAGAAGTTTCCGATGTTGTAATTTGTCTGCTTGATAAGTTGATAATCGTCAGTTCTTGAGTATTATCTAAAAGTTTTTTTCATCCGCATACTCCGTGTCATTGTTCCTACTTTTTCCCCGCAAGCAAAAGATTCGGATGGTTTTTTAACATTAATGAACCTGGAGGCAAGCACGGAACAAGATCATGTAGATCTGAAGGACATTTGTATACAATTAGGAGCAGGCCTAAGTCAGAAAAAACCAAAATCTAGTTTTTATCCCCAAATGCCAGCCGGCAACAAGATAGATATCTTTCATGAAGCGATTATACAAGATATTTACAAAATCAAAAGACAAAAATACATTGATAATTTGAATGGAGATGAAAGGAAAGCCCTAGTAAATTTAACACAAGATGAAACAATTGAAATAAAAATGGCAGATAAAGGTGCAAATATAATCATCTGGGATAAACAAGATTATATAAATGTGGCACATGACCAACTTAAAGACACGGCCTACTATGAGAAATTACAAACGGATCCTACTTTAAGAATGAAAACAACAGTGGACAAAAAATTAAAGGAATGGATGGATGCAGAGTTGATAGACCAAGATGAATGGAAATATCTAACGGTTCGACATCCTGTGACAGCCACCATGTATTTCCTTCCGAAAGTCCACAAAAACCGCACAAGGCCGCCAGGCCGACCAATAGTGTCGGCAATAGGATCACTATTGGAACCAATGGCAAATTACATAGACTTTTTTCTTTTACCTTTTGTTTCAAAGTTAAGTTCTTACATTAAGGACACGAGCGACATGTTGAGACACATTAATGGCACTCCATGGCAAGCATCCTACAAACTGATAACGATGGACGTTGTATCGTTATACACAAACATAGACCATGAAATCGGAGTGTCAGCTTGTAAATTCTTCTTAAAAGAGAGGAATATTCACTTTTTCCAACATAACAACATGTTGGAGGAAATGATTAGATTGTGCCTTACACAAAATGTATTTTATTTTGGAGAAGAAATCTTTTGCCAGACGAAAAGCACTGCAATGGGTTTTTCATTTAGCCCAAGTTTCGC
>CAWUFW010027700.1:0-25432 GCA_963921515.1 Calotriton arnoldi
CTTTTAAAGCCTCACAGTGACCAAAATTGCCATTTTTACAGACTTTTCCTCCTACTCAGAAGCTTCTGTTTTGACCAATTTCAGGCAGGAAAATGACTCTAAACACACTTATTTTAGTTCTAAAAGTGATAATTCACATGCAATAGTCATTTACAGTCAAAAGATTAAACATTAAAAAATCACCATTACTGACCATCTGGAGAAAGTTCGACAGGACCGGGGTCATCGTTTTTCATCAGAAAATTGATTTTTTGGACTGTACAAAAAATTAATTCAAAATGTCAATTGGATCATGCCTCATGTTGAATAACCACTTTTTAAAGCCTCACAGTGACCAAAATTGCCATTTTTACAGACTTTTCCTCCTACTCAGAAGCTTCTGTTTTGACCAATTTCGGGCAGGAAAATGACTCTAAACACACTTATTTTAGGTCTAAAAGTGATAATTCAGATGCAATAGCCATTTACAGTCAAAAGATTAAACATTAAAAAAATCTTCATTACTGACCAGCTGGAGAAAGTTCGACAGGTCCGGGGTCATCGTTTTTCATCAGAAAATTGATTTTTTGGACTGTACAAAAAATTGATTCAAAATGTCAATTGGATCGTGCCTCATGTTGAATAACCACTTTTTATAGCCTCACAGTGACCAAAATTGCCATTTTTACAGACTTTTCCTCTTACTCAGAAGCTTCGATTTTGACCAATTTCGTGCAGGAAAATGACTCTAAACACACTTATTTTAGTTCCAAAAGTGATAATTCATATGCAATAGTTATTTACAGTCAAAACACTAAACATTAAAATATCACCATTACTGACCAGCTGGAGAAAGTTCGACAGGTCCGGGGTCATCGTTTTTCATCAGAAAATTGTTTTTTTGGACTGTACAAAAAATGATTCAAAATGTCAATTGGATCATGCCTCATGCTGAATAACCACTTTTTAAAGCCTCACAGTGACCAAAATTGCCATTTTTACAGGCTTTTCCTCCTACTCAGAAGCCTCTATTTTGACCAATTTCGGGAAGGAAAATGACTCTAAACACACTTATTTTAGTTCAAAAAGTGATAATTCACATGCAACAGTCATTTACAGTCAAAAGATTAAACATTAAAAAATCACCATTACTGACCATCTGGAGAAAGTTCGACAGGTCCGGGGTCATCGTTTTTCATCAGAAAATTGATTTTTTGGACTGTACAAAAATTGATTCAAAATGTCAATTGGATCGTGCCTCATGTTGAATAACCACTTTTTAAAGCCTCACAGTGACCAAAATTGCCATTTTTACAGACTTTTCCTCCTACTCAGAAGCTTCTGTTTTGACCAATTTCGGGCAGGAAAATGACTCTAAACACACTTATTTTAGGTCCAAAAGTGATAATTCACATGCAATAGCCATTTACAGTCAAAAGTTTAAACATTAAAAAATGTTCATTACTGACCATCTGGAGAAAGTTCGACAGGTCAGGGGTCATCGTTTTTCATCAGAAAATTGCTTTTTGTTGGACTGTACAAAAAAGGATTCAAAATGTCAATTGGATCATGCCTCATGTTGAATAACCACTTTTTAAAGCCTCACAGTGACCAAAATTGCCATTTTTACAGACTTTTCCTCCTACTCAGAAGCTTCTATTTTGACCAATTTCGGGCAGGAAAATGACTCTAAACACACTTATTTTAGTTCCAAAAGTGAAAATTCATATGCAATAGTTATTTACAGTCAAAAGATTACACATTAAATAATCACCATTACTGACCATCTGGAGAAAGATTGACAGGTCAGGGGTCATTGTTTTTCATCAGAAAATTGCTTTATTGGACTGTACGAAAAATGATTCAAAATGTCAATTGGATCGTGCCTCATGTTGAATTACCACTTTTTAAAGCCTCACTGTGACCAAAAATGCCATTTTTACAGACTTTCCTCATACTCAGAAGCTTCTATTTTGACCAATTTCAAGCAGGAAAATGACTCTAAACACACTTATTTTAGTTCCAAAAGTGAATATACACATGCAATAGTCATTTACAGTCAAAAGATTAAACATTAAAAAATCACCATTTCTGACCATCTGGAGAAAGTTCAACAGGTCAGGGGTCATTGTTTTTCATCAGAAAATTGCTTTATTGGACTGTACGAAAAATGATTCAAAATGTCAATTGGATCGTGCCTCATGTTGAATAACCGCTTTTTAAAGCCTCACAGTGACCAAAATTGCCATTTTTACAGACTTTTAGTCCTACTCAGAAGCTTTTATTTTGACCAATTTCGGGCAGGAAAATGACTCTAAACACACTTATTTTAGTTCCAAAAGTGATAATTCACATGCAATAGTCATTTACAGTCAAAAGATTAAACATTAAAAAATCACCATTACTGACCATCTGGAGAAAGTTCGACAGGTCCGGGGTCATCGTTTTTCATCAGAAAATTGATTTTTGGGACTGTACAAAAAATTATTCAAAATGTCAGTTGGATCGTGCCTCTTGTTTAATAACCTCTTTTTATAGCCTCACAGTGACCAAAATTGCCATTTTTACAGGCTTGTCCTCTTACTCAGAAGGTTCGGTTTTGACCAATTTCGTGCAGGAAAATGACTCTAAACACACTTATTTGAGTTCCAAAAGTGATAATTCACATGCAATAGCCATTTACAGTCAAAAGATTAAACATTAAAAAATCTTCATTACTGACCATCTGGAGAAAGTTCGACAGGTCCGGGGTCATCGTTTTTCATCAGAAAATAGATTTTTTGGACTGTACAAAATTTGATTCAAAATGTCAATTGGATCATGCCTCATGTTGAATAACCACTTTTTAAAGCCTCACAGTGACCAAAATTGCCATTTTTGCAGACTTTTCCTCCTACTCTGAAGCTTCTGTTTTGACAAATTTCAGACAGGAAAATGACTCTAAACACACTTATTTTAGGTCTAAAAGTGATAATTCAGATGCAATAGCCATTTACAGTCAAAAGATTAAACATTAAAAAATCTTCATTACTGACCAGCTGGAGAAAGTTCGACAGGTCCGGGGTCATCGTTTTTCATCAGAAAATTGATTTTTGGGACTGTACAAAAAATGATTCAAAATGTCAATTGGATCGTGCCTCATGTTGAATAACCACTTTTTAAAGCCTCACAGTGACCAAAATTGCCATTTTTACAGACTTTTCCTCCTACTCAGAAGCTTCTATTTTGACCAATTTCGGGCAGGAAAATGACTCTAAACACACTTATTTTAGTTCCAAAAGTGATAATTCACATCCAACAGTCATTTACAGTCAAAAGATTAAACATTAAAAAATCACCATTACTGACCATCTGGAGAAAGTTCGACAGGTCCGGGGTCATCGTTTTTCATCAGAAAATTGATTTTTTGGACTGTACAAAAAATGATTCAAAATGTCAATTGGATCGTGCCTAATGTTGAATACCCACTTTTTAAAGCCTCACAGTGACCAAAATTTCCATTTATACAGACTTTTCCTCCTACTCAGAAGCTTCTATTTTGACCAATTTCGGGCAGGAAAATGACTCTAAACACACTTATTTTAGTTCCAAAAGTGATAATTCACATGCAATAGTCATTTACAGTCAAAAGATTAAACATTAAAAAATCACCATTACTGACCATCTGGAGAAAGTTCGACAGGTCCGGGGTCATCGTTTTTCATCAGAAAATTGATTTTTTGGACTGTACAAAAAATGATTCAAAATGTCAATTGGATCGTGCCTCATGTTGAATAACCACTTTTTAAAGCCTCACAGTGACCAAAATTGCCATTTTTACAGACTTTTCCTCCTACTCAGAAGCTTCTATTTTGACCAATTTCGGGCAGGAAAATGACTCTAAACACACTTATTTTAGTTCCAAAAGTGATAATTCACATCCAACAGTCATTTACAGTCAAAAGATTAAACATTAAAAAATCACCATTACTGACCATCTGGAGAAAGTTCGACAGGTCCGGGGTCATCGTTTTTCATCAGAAAATTGATTTTTTGGACTGTACAAAAAATGATTCAAAATGTCAATTGGATCGTGCCTCATGTTGAATAACCACTTTTTAAAGCCTCACAGTGACCAAAATTGCCATTTTTACAGACTTTTCCTCCTACTCAGAAGCTTCTATTTTGACCAATTTCGGGCAGGAAAATGACTCTAAACACACTTATTTTAGTTCCAAAAGTGATAATTCACATGCAATAGTCATTTACAGTCAAAAGATTAAACATTAAAAAATCACCATTACTGACCATCTGGAGAAAGTTCGACAGGTCCGGGGTCATCGTTTTTCATCAGAAAATTGATTTTTTGGACTGTACAAAAAATGATTCAAAATGTCAATTGGATCGTGCCTCATGTTGAATAACCACTTTTTAAAGCCTCACAGTGACCAAAATTGCCATTTTTACAGACTTTTCCTCCTACTCAGAAGCTTCTATTTTGACCAATTTCGGGCAGGAAAATGACTCTAAACACACTTATTTTAGTTCCAAAAGTGATAATTCACATGCAACAGTTATTTACAGTCAAAAGATTAAACATTAAAAAATCACCATTACTGACCATCTGGAGAAAGTTCGACAGGTCCAGGGTCATCGTTTTTCATCAGAAAATTGATTTTTGGACTGTACAAAAAATGATTCAAAATGTCAATTGGATCGTGCCTCATGTTGAATAACCACTTTTTAAAGCCTCACAGTGACCAAAATTGCCATTTTTACAGACTTTTCCTCCTACTCAGAAGCTTCTATTTTGACCGATTTCGGGCAGGAAAATGACTCTAAACACACTTATTTTAGTTTCAAAAGTGATAATTCACATCCAACAGTCATTTACAGTCAAAAGATTAAACATTAAAAAATCACCATTACTGACCATCTGGAGAAAGTTCGACAGGTCCGGGGTCATCGTTTTTCATCAGAAAATTGATTTTTTGGACTGTACAAAAAATGATTCAAAATGTCAATTGGATCGTGCCTCATGTTGAATAACCACTTTTTAAAGCCTCACAGTGACCAAAATTGCCATTTTTACAGACTTTTCCTCCTACTCAGAAGCTTCTATTTTGACCAATTTCGGGCAGGAAAATGACTCTAAACACACTTATTTTAGTTCCAAAAGTGATAATTCACATGCAATAGTCATTTACAGTCAAAAGATTAAACATTAAAAAATCACCATTACTGACCATCTGGAGAAAGTTCGACAGGTCCGGGGTCATCGTTTTTCATCAGAAAATTGATTTTTTGGACTGTACAAAAAATGATTCAAAATGTCAATTGGATCGTGCCTCATGTTGAATAACCACTTTTTAAAGCCTCACAGTGACCAAAATTGCCATTTTTACAGACTTTTCCTCCTACTCAGAAGCTTCTATTTTGACCAATTTCGGGCAGGAAAATGACTCTAAACACACTTATTTTAGTTCCAAAAGTGATAATTCACATGCAATAGTCATTTACAGTCAAAAGATTAAACATTAAAAAATCACCATTACTGACCATCTGGAGAAAGTTCGACAGGTCCGGGGTCATCGTTTTTCATCAGAAAATTGATTTTTTGGACTGTACAAAAAATGATTCAAAATGTCAATTGGATCGTGCCTCATGTTGAATAACCACTTTTTAAAGCCTCACAGTGACCAAAATTGCCATTTTTACAGACTTTTCCTCCTACTCAGAAGCTTCTATTTTGACCAATTTCGGGCAGGAAAATGACTCTAAACACACTTATTTTAGTTGCAAAAGTGATAATTCACATGCAACAGTCATTTACAGTCAAAAGATTAAACATTAAAAAATTACCATTACTGACCTTCTGGAGAAAGTTCGACAGGTCCGGGGTTATCGCTTTTCATCAGAAAATTGATTTTTTGGACTGTACAAAAAAGGATTCAAAATGTCAATTGGATCATGCCTCATGTTGAATAACCACTTTTTAAAGCCTCACAGTGACCAAAATTGCCATTTTTACAGACTTTTCCTCCTACTCAGAAGCTTCTATTTTGACCAATTTCGGGCAGGAAAATGACTCTAAACACACTTATTTTAGTTCCAAAAGTGATAATTCACATGCAATAGTCATTTACAGTCAAAAGATTAAACATTAAAAAATCACCATTACTGACCATCTGGAGAAAGTTCGACAGGTCCGGGGTCATCGTTTTTCATCAGAAAATTGATTTTTTGAACTGTACAAAAAATGACTCAAAATGTCAATTGGATCGTGCCTCATGTTGAATAACCACTTTTTAGAGCCTCACAGTGACCAAAATTGCCATTTTTACAGACTTTTCCTCCTACTCAGAAGCTTCTATTTTGACCAATTTCGGGCAGGAAAATGACTCTAAACACACTTATTTTAGTTCCAAAAGTGATAATTCACATGCAATAGTCATTTACAGTCAAAAGATTAAACATTAAAAAATCACCATTACTGACCATCTGGAGAAAGTTCGACAGGTCCGGGGTCATCGTTTTTCATCAGAAAATTGATTTTTTGGACTGTACAAAAAATGATTCAAAATGTCAATTGGATCGTGCCTCATGTTGAATAACCACTTTTTAAAGCCTCACAGTGACCAAAATTGCCATTTTTACAGACTTTTCCTCCTACTCAGAAGCTTCTATTTTGACCAATTTCGGGCAGGAAAATGACTCTAAACACACTTATTTTAGTTCCAAAAGTGATAATTCACATGCAATAGTCATTTACAGTCAAAAGATTAAACATTAAAAAATCACCATTACTGACCATCTGGAGAAAGTTCGACAGGTCCGGGGTCATCGTTTTTCATCAGAAAATTGATTTTATGGACTGTACAAAAGATGATTCAAAATATCAATTGGATCGTGCCTCATGTCGATCAACCACTTTTTAAAGCCTCACAGTGACCAAAATTGCCATTTTTACAGACTTTTCCTCCTACTCAGAAGCTTCTATTTTGACCAATTTCGGGCAGGAAAATGACTCTAAACACACTTATTTTAGTTCCAAAAGTGATAATTCACATGCAATAGTCATTTACAGTCAAAAGATTAAACATTAAAAAATCACCATTACTGACCATCTGGAGAAAGTTCGACAGGTCCGGGGTCATCGTTTTTCATCAGAAAATTGATTTTTTGGACTGTACAAAAAATGATTCAAAATGTCAATTGGATCGTGCCTCATGTTGAATAACCACTTTTTAAAGCCTCACAGTGACCAAAATTGCCATTTTTACAGACTTTTCCTCCTACTCAGAAGCTTCTATTTTGACCAATTTCGGGCAGGAAAATGACTCTAAACACACTTATTTTAGTTCCAAAAGTGATAATTCACATGCAATAGTCATTTACAGTCAAAAGATTAAACATTAAAAAATCACCATTACTGACCATCTGGAGAAAGTTCGACAGGTCCGGGATCATCGTTTTTCATCAGAAAATTGATTTTTTGAACTGTACAAAAAATGATTCAAAATGTCAATTGGATCGTGCCTCATGTTGAATAACCACTTTTTAAAGCCTCACAGTGACCAAAATTGCCATTTTTACAGACTTTTCCTCCTACTCAGAAGCTTCTATTTTGACCGATTTCGGGCAGGAAAATGGCTCTAAACACACTTATTTTAGTTCAAAAACTGATAATTCACATCCAACAGTCATTTACAGTCAAAAGATTAAACATAAAAAAAACACCATTACTGACCATCTGGAGAAAGTTCGATAGGTCCAGGGTCATCGTTTTTCATCAGAAAATTGATTTTTTGAACTGTACAAAAAATGATTCAAAATGTCAATTGGATCGTGCCTCATGTTGAATCAACCACTTTTTAAAGCCTCACAGTGACCAAAATTGCCATTTTTACAGACTTTTCCTCCTACTCAGAAGCTTCTATTTTGACCAATTTCGGGCAGGAAAATGACTCTAAACACACTTATTTTAGTTCCAAAAGTGATAATTCACATGCAATAGTCATTTACAGTCAAAAGATTAAACATTAAAAAATCACCATTACTGACCATCTGGAGAAAGTTCGACAGGTCCGGGGTCATCGTTTTTCATCAGAAAATTGATTTTTTGAACTGTACAAAAAATGATTCAAAATGTCAATTGGATCGTGCCTCATGTTGAATAACCACTTTTTAAAGCCTCACAGTGACCAAAATTGCCATTTTTACAGACTTTTCCTCCTACTCAGAAGCTTCTATTTTGACCAATTTCGGGCAGGAAAATGACTCTAAACACACTTATTTTAGTTCCAAAAGTGATAATTCACATGCAATAGTCATTTACAGTCAAAAGATTAAACATTAAAAAATCACCATTACTGACCATCTGGAGAAAGTTCGACAGGTCCGGGGTCATCGTTTTTCATCAGAAAATTGATTTTTTGAACTGTACAAAAAATGATTCAAAATGTCAATTGGATCGTGCCTCATGTTGAATAACCACTTTTTAAAGCCTCACAGTGACCAAAATTGCCATTTTTACAGACTTTTCCTCCTACTCAGAAGCTTCTATTTTGACCAATTTCGGGCAGGAAAATGACTCTAAACACACTTATTTTAGTTCCAAAAGTGATAATTCACATGCAATAGTCATTTACAGTCAAAAGATTAAACATTAAAAAATCACCATTACTGACCATCTGGAGAAAGTTCGACAGGTCCGGGGTCATCGTTTTTCATCAGAAAATTGATTTTTTGAACTGTACAAAAAATGATTCAAAATGTCAATTGGATCGTGCCTCATGTTGAATCAACCACTTTTTAAAGCCTCACAGTGACCAAAATTGCCATTTTTACAGACTTTTCCTCCTACTCAGAAGCTTCTATTTTGACCAATTTCGGGCAGGAAAATGACTCTAAACACACTTATTTTAGTTCCAAAAGTGATAATTCACATGCAATAGTCATTTACAGTCAAAAGATTAAACATTAAAAAAATCACCATTACTGACCATCTGGAGAAAGTTCGACAGGTCCGGGGTCATCGTTTTTCATCAGAAAATTGATTTTTTGAACTGTACAAAAAATGATTCAAAATGTCAATTGGATCGTGCCTCATGTTGAATAACCACTTTTTAAAGCCTCACAGTGACCAAAATTGCCATTTTTACAGACTTTTCCTCCTACTCAGAAGCTTCTATTTTGACCAATTTCGGGCAGGAAAATGACTCTAAACACACTTATTTTAGTTCCAAAAGTGATAATTCACATGCAATAGTCATTTACAGTCAAAAGATTAAACATTAAAAAATCACCATTACTGACCATCTGGAGAAAGTTCGACAGGTCCGGGGTCATCGTTTTTCATCAGAAAATTGATTTTTTGAACTGTACAAAAAATGATTCAAAATGTCAATTGGATCGTGCCTCATGTTGAATCAACCACTTTTTAAAGCCTCACAGTGACCAAAATTGCCATTTTTACAGACTTTTCCTCCTACTCAAAAGCTTCTATTTTGACCAATTTCGGGCAGGAAAATGACTCTAAACACACTTATTTTAGTTCCAAAAGTGATAATTCACATGCAACAGTCATTTACAGTCAAAAGATTAAACATTAAAAAATCACGATTACTGACCATCTGGAGAAAGTTCGACAGGTCCGGGGTCATCGTTTTTCATCAGAAAATTGATTTTTTGAACTGTACAAAAAATGATTCAAAATGTCAATTGGATCGTGCCTCATGTTGAATCAACCACTTTTTAAAGCCTCACAGTGACCAAAATTGCCATTTTTACAGACTTTTCCTCCTACTCAGAAGCTTCTATTTTGACCAATTTCGGGCAGGAAAATGACTCTAAACACACTTATTTTAGTTCCAAAAGTGATAATTCACATGCAATAGTCATTTACAGTCAAAAGATTAAACATTAAAAAATCACCATTACTGACCATCTGGAGAAAGTTCGACAGGTCCGGGGTCATCGTTTTTCATCAGAAAATTGATTTTTTGAACTGTACAAAACATGATTCAAAATGTCAATTGGATCGTGCCTCATGTTGAATAACCACTTTTTAAAGCCTCACAGTGACCAAAATTGCCATTTTTACAGACTTTTCCTCCTACTCAGAAGCTTCTATTTTGACCAATTTCGGGCAGGAAAATGACTCTAAACACACTTATTTTAGTTCCAAAAGTGATAATTCACATGCAATAGTCATTTACAGTCAAAAGATTAAACATTAAAAAAATCACCATTACTGACCATCTGGAGAAAGTTCGACAGGTCCGGGGTCATCGTTTTTCATCAGAAAATTGATTTTTTGAACTGTACAAAAAATGATTCAAAATGTCAATTGGATCGTGCCTCATGTTGAATCAACCACTTTTTAAAGCCTCACAGTGACCAAAATTGCCATTTTTACAGACTTTTCCTCCTACTCAGAAGCTTCTATTTTGACCAATTTCGGGCAGGAAAATGACTCTAAACACACTTATTTTAGTTCCAAAAGTGATAATTCACATGCAATAGTCATTTACAGTCAAAAGATTAAACATTAAAAAATCACCATTACTGACCATCTGGAGAAAGTTCGACAGGTCCGGGGTCATCGTTTTTCATCAGAAAATTGATTTTTTGAACTGTACAAAAAATGATTCAAAATGTCAATTGGATCGTGCCTCATGTTGAATCAACCACTTTTTAAAGCCTCACAGTGACCAAAATTGCCATTTTTACAGACTTTTCCTCCTACTCAGAAGCTTCTATTTTGACCAATTTCGGGCAGGAAAATGACTCTAAACACACTTATTTTAGTTCCAAAAGTGATAATTCACATGCAATAGTCATTTACAGTCAAAAGATTAAACATTAAAAAAATCACCATTACTGACCATCTGGAGAAAGTTCGACAGGTCCGGGGTCATCGTTTTTCATCAGAAAATTGATTTTTTGAACTGTACAAAAAATGATTCAAAATGTCAATTGGATCGTGCCTCATGTTGAATAACCACTTTTTAAAGCCTCACAGTGACCAAAATTGCCATTTTTACAGACTTTTCCTCCTACTCAGAAGCTTCTATTTTGACCAATTTCGGGCAGGAAAATGACTCTAAACACACTTATTTTAGTTCCAAAAGTGATAATTCACATGCAATAGTCATTTACAGTCAAAAGATTAAACATTAAAAAATCACCATTACTGACCATCTGGAGAAAGTTCGACAGGTCCGGGGTCATCGTTTTTCATCAGAAAATTGATTTTTTGAACTGTACAAAAAATGATTCAAAATGTCAATTGGATCGTGCCTCATGTTGAATCAACCACTTTTTAAAGCCTCACAGTGACCAAAATTGCCATTTTTACAGACTTTTCCTCCTACTCAGAAGCTTCTATTTTGACCAATTTCGGGCAGGAAAATGACTCTAAACACACTTATTTTAGTTCCAAAAGTGATAATTCACATGCAATAGTCATTTACAGTCAAAAGATTAAACATTAAAAAATCACCATTACTGACCATCTGGAGAAAGTTCGACAGGTCCGGGGTCATCGTTTTTCATCAGAAAATTGATTTTTTGGACTGTACAAAAAACGATTCAAAATGTCAATTGGATCGTGCCTCATGTTGAATAACCACTTTTTAAAGCCTCACAGTGACCAAAATTGCCATTTTTACAGACTTTTCCTCCTACTGAGAAGCTTCTATTTTGACTTATTTCGGGCAGGAAAATGACTCTAAACACACTTATTTTAGTTCCAAAAGTGATAATTCATATGCAAAAGTAATTTACAGTCAAAACATAAACATTAAAAAAATCACCATTACTGACCATCTGGAGAAAGTTCGACAGGACCTGGGTCATCATTTTTCATCAGAAAATTGATTTTTTGAACTGTACAAAAAATGATTCAAAAAGCCAATTGGATCGTGCCTCATGTTGAATAACCACTTTTTAATGGGTCACAGTGACCAAAATTGCCATTTTTACAGACTTTTCCTCCTACTCAGAAGCTTCTATTTTGACAAATTTCGGGCAGGAAAATGACTCTAAACACACTTATTTTAGTTCAAAAAGTGATAATTCACATGCAATAGTCATTTTCAGTCAAAAGATAAACATTCAAAAATCACCATTACTGACCATCTGGAGAAAGTTCGACAGGTCCTGGGTCCTCGTTTTTCATCAGAAAATTGATTTTTTGGACTGTACAAAAAATGATTCAAAATGTCAATTGGATCGTGCCTCATGTTGATCAACCACTTTTTCAAGCCTCACTGTTACCAAAAATGCCATTTTTACAGACTTTTTCTCCTACTCAGAAGCTTCTATTTTGACCAATTTCGGGCATGAAAATGACTCTAAACACACTTATTTTAGTTGAAAAGTGATAATTCACATCCAACAGTATTTAAAGTTAAAAGATTAAACATTAAAAAATCACCATTACTGACCATCTGGAGAAAGTTCGACAGGTCCGGGGTGATCGTTTTTCATCAGAAAATTGATTTTTTGAACTGTACTAAAAATGATTCAAAATGTCAATTGGATCGTGCCTCATGTTGAATCAACCACTTTTTAAAGCCTCACAGTTACCAAAATTGCCATTTTTACAGACTTTTTCTCCTACTCAGAAGCTTCTATTTTGACCAATTTCGGGCATGAAAATGACTCTAAACACACTTATTTTAGTTCCAAAAGTGATAACTCACATGCAAAAGTAATTTACAGTCAAAAGATAAACATTAAAAAAATCACCATTACTGACCATCTGGAGAAAGTTCGACAGGTCCGGGGTCATCATTTTTCATCAGAAAATTGATTTTTTGAACTGTACAAAAAATGATTCAAAAAGCCAATTGGATTGTGCCTCATGTTGAATAACCACTTTTTAAAGCCTCACAGTGACCAAAATTGCCATTTTTGCAGACTTTTCCTCCTACTCAGAAGCCTCTTTTTTGACCAATTTCGGGCAGGAAAATGACTCGACACACACTTATTTTAGTTCCAATAGTGAGTTCACATGCAATAGCCATTTACAGTCAAAAGATTAAACATTAAAAAATCAGCATTACTGACCATCTGGAGAAAGTTCGACAGGTCCGGGGTCATCGTTTTTCATCAGAAAATTGATTTTTTGGACTGTACAAAAAATGATTCAAAATGTCAATTGGATCGTGCCTCATGTTGAATAACCACTTTTTAAAGCCTCACAGTGACCAAAATTGCCATTTTTACAGACTTTTCCTCCTACTCAGAAGCTTCTATTTTGACCTATTTCGGGCAGGAAAATGACTCTAAACACACTTATTTTAGTTGAAAAGTGATAATTCACATCCAACAGTATTTAAAGTTAAAAGATTAAACATTAAAAAATCACCATTACTGACCATCTGGAGAAAGTTCGACAGGTCCGGGGTGATCGTTTTTCATCAGAAAATTGATTTTTTGAACTGTACTAAAAACGATTCAAAATGCCATTTGGATCGTGCCTCATGTTGATCAACCATTTTTAAAGCCTCACAGTTACCAAAATTGCCATTTTTACAGACTTTTTCTCCTACTCAGAAGCTTCTATTTTGACCAATTTCGGGCATGAAAATGACTCTAAACACACTTATTTTAGTTCCAAAAGTGATAACTCACATGCAAAAGTAATTTACAGTCAAAAGATAAACATTAAAAAAATCACCATTACTGACCATCTGGAGAAAGTTCGACAGGTCCGGGGTCATCATTTTTCATCAGAAAATTGATTTTTTGAACTGTACAAAAAATGATTCAAAATGTCAATTGGATCGTGCCTCATGTTGAATAACCACTTTTTAAAGCCTGACAGTGATCAAAATTGCCATTTTTACAGACTTTTCCTCCTACTCAAAAGCTTCTATTTTGACTGAATTTGGGCAGGAAAATGACTCTAAACACAAATATTTTAGTTCCAAAAGTGATAGTTCACATGCAATAGTCATTTACAGTCAAAAGATAAACATTCAAAAATCACCATTACTGACCATCTGGAGAAAGTTCGACAGGTCCTGGGTCATCGTTTTTCTTCAGAAAATTTATTTTTTGAACTGTACAAAAAAGATTTAAAATGTCAATTGGATCGTGCCTCATGTTGATCAACCACTTTTTCAAGCCTCACTGTTACCAAAAATGCCATTTTTACAGACTTTTTCTCCTACTCAGAAGCTTCTATTTTGACCAATTTCGGGCATGAAAATGACTCTAAACACACTTATTTTAGTTCCAAAAGTGATAATTCACATGCAATAGTCATTTACAGTCAAAAGATTAAACATTAAAAAATCACCATTACTGACCATCTGGAGAAAGTTCGACAGGTCCGGGGTGATCGTTTTTCATCAGAAAATTGATTTTTTGAACTGTACTAAAAATGATTCAAAATGCCATTTGGATCGTGCCTCATGTTGAATCAACCACTTTTTAAAGCCTCACTGTTACCAAAAATGCCATTTTTACAGACTTTTCCTCCTACTCAGAAGCTTCTATTGTGACCAATTTCGGGCAGGAAAATGACTCTAAACACACTTATTTTAGTTCCAAAAGTGATAACTCACATGCAAAAGTAATTTACAGTCAAAAGATAAACATTAAAAAAATCACCATTACTGACCATCTGGAGAAAGTTCAACAGGTCCGGGGTCCTCATTTTTCATCAGAAAATTGATTTTTTGGACTGTACAAAAAATGATTCAAAATGTCAATTGGATCGTGCCTTTTGTTAAATAACCACTTTTTAAAGCCTCACAGTGACCAAAATTGCCATTTTTACAGACTTTTCCTCCTACTCAGAAGCTTCTATTTTGACCGAATTTCGGGCAGGAAAATGACTCTAAACACACTTATTTTAGTTCCAAAAGTGATAATTCACATGCAATAGTCATTTACAGTCAAAAGATTAAACATTAAAAAATCACCATTACTGACCATCTGGAGAAAGTTCGACAGGTCCGGGGTCATCGTTTTTCATCAGAAAATTGATTTTTTGAACTGTACAAAAAATGATTCAAAATGTCAATTGGATCGTGCCTCATGTTGAATCAACCACTTTTTAAAGCCTCACAGTGACCAAAATTGCCATTTTTACAGACTTTTCCTCCTACTCAGAAGCTTCTATTTTGACCAATTTCGGGCAGGAAAATGACTCTAAACACACTTATTTTAGTTCCAAAAGTGATAATTCACATGCAATAGTCATTTACAGTCAAAAGATTAAACATTAAAAAATCACCATTACTGACCATCTGGAGAAAGTTCGACAGGTCCGGGGTCATCGTTTTTCATCAGAAAATTGATTTTTTGAACTGTACAAAAAATGATTCAAAATGTCAATTGGATCGTGCCTCATGTTGAATCAACCACTTTTTAAAGCCTCACAGTTACCAAAATTGCCATTTTTACAGACTTTTCCTCCTACTCAGAAGCTTCTATTTTGACCAATTTCGGGCAGGAAAATGACTCTAAACACACTTATTTTAGTTCCAAAAGTAATAATTCACATGCAATAGTCATTTACAGTCAAAAGATTAAACATTAAAAAAACACCATTACTGACCATCTGGAGAAAGTTCGACAGGTCCAGGGTCATCATTTTTCATCAAAAAATTGATTTTTTTAGACTGTACAAAGGATTCAAAATGTCAATTGGATCGTGCCTCATGTTGAATAACTACTTTTTAAAGCCTCACAGTGACCAAAATTGCCATTTTTACAGACTTTTCCTCCTACTCAGAAGCTTCTATTTTGACCGAATTTCGGGCAGGAAAATGACTCTAAACACACTTATTTTAGTTCCAAAAGTGATAATTCACATGCAAAAGTAATTTACAGTCAAAAGATAAACATTAAAAAAATCACCATTACTGACCATCTGGAGAAAGTTCAACAGGTCCGGGGTCCTCGTTTTTCATCAGAAAATTGATTTTTTGGACTGTACAAAAAATGATTCAAAATGTCAATTGGATCGTGCCTCATGTTGAATAACCACTTTTTAAAGCCTCACAGTGACCAAAATTGCCATTTTTACAGACTTTTCCTCCTACTCAGAAGCTTCTATTTTGACCTATTTCGGGCAGGAAAATGACTCTAAACACACTTATTTTAGTTGAAAAGTGATAATTCACATGCAACAGTCATTTACAGTAAAAAGATTAAACATTAAAAAATCACCATTACTGACCATCTGGAGAAAGTTCGGCAGGTCCGGGGTCATCGTTTTTCATCAGAAAATTGATTTTTTTGGACTGTACTAAAATGTTTCAAAATGTCAATTGGATTGTGCCTCATGTTGATCAACCACTTTTTAAAGCCTCACAGTTACCCAAATTGCCATTTTTACAGACTTTTTCCTCCTACTCAGAAGCTTCTATTTTGACCAATTTCGGGCAGAAAAATTACTCTAAACACACTTATTTTAGTACCAAAAGTGATAATTCACATGCAAAAGTAATTTACAGTCAAAAGATTAAACATTAAAAAAATCACCATTACTGACCATCTGGAGAAAGTTCGACAGGTCCGGGGTCATCATTTTTCATCAGAAAATTGATTTTTTGAACTGTACAAAAAATGATTCAAAATGTCAATTGGATCGTGCCTCATGTTGAATAACCACTTTTTAAAGCCTCACAGTGACCAAAATTGCCATTTTTACAGACTTTTCCTCCTACTCAGAAGCTTCTATTTTGACCGAATTTCGGGCAGGAAAATGACTCTAAACACACTTATTTTAGTTCCAAAAGTGATAATTCACATGCAATAGTCATTTACAGTCAAAAGATAAACATTAAAAAAATCACCATTACTGACCATCTGGAGAAAGTTCGACAGGTCCGGGGTCATCGTTTTTCATCAGAAAATTGATTTTTTGAACTGTACAAAAAATGATTCAAAATGTCAATTGGATCGTGCCTCATGTTGAATCAACCACTTTTTAAAGCCTCACAGTGACCAAAATTGCCATTTTTACAGACTTTTCCTCCTACTCAGAAGCTTCTATTTTGACCAATTTCGGGCAGGAAAATGACTCGAAACACACTTATTTTAGTTCCAATAGTGATAGTTCACATGCAATAGCCATTTACAGTCAAAAGATTAAACATTAAAAAATCACCATTACTGACCATCTGGAGAAAGTTCGACAGGTCCGGGGTGATCGTTTTTCATCAGAAAATTGATTTTTTGAACTGTACAAAAAATGATTCAAAAAGCCAATTGGATCGTGCCTCATGTTGAATAACCACTTTTTAAAGCCTCACAGTGACCAAAATTGCCATTTTTACAGACTTTTCCTCCTACTCAGAAGCTTCTATTTTGACCAATTTCGGGCAGGAAAATGACTCTAAACACACTTATTTTAGTTCCAAAAGTGATAATTCACATGCAATAGTCATTTACAGTCAAAAGATTAAACATTAAAAAATCACCATTACTGACCATCTGGAGAAAGTTCGACAGGTCCGGGGTCATCATTTTTCATCAGAAAATTGATTTTTTGAACTGTACAAAAAATGATTCAAAATGTCAATTGGATCGTGCCTCATGTTGAATAACCACTTTTTAAAGCCTCACAGTGACCAAAATTGCCATTTTTACAGACTTTTCCTCCTACTCAGAAGCTTCTATTTTGACCGAATTTCGGGCAGGAAAATGACTCTAAACACACTTATTTTAGTTCCAAAAGTGATAATTCACATGCAATAGTCATTTACAGTCAAAAGATTAAACATTAAAAAATCACCATTACTGACCATCTGGAGAAAGTTCGACAGGTCCGGGGTCATCGTTTTTCATCAGAAAATTGATTTTTTGAACTGTACAAAAAATGATTCAAAATGTCAATTGGATCGTGCCTCATGTTGAATCAACCACTTTTTAAAGCCTCACAGTGACCAAAATTGCCATTTTTACAGACTTTTCCTCCTACTCAGAAGCTTCTATTTTGACCAATTTCGGGCAGGAAAATGACTCTAAACACACTTATTTTAGTTCCAAAAGTGATAATTCACATGCAACAGTAATTTACAGTCAAAAGATTAAACATTAAAAAATCACCATTACTGACCATCTGGAGAAAGTTCGACAGGTCCGGGGTCATCGTTTTTCATCAGAAAATTGATTTTTTTAACTGTACTAAAAATGATTCAAAATGCCAATTGGATTGTGCCTCAAGTTGATCAAACACTTTTTAAAGCCTCACAGTGACCAAAATTGCCATTTTTACAGACTTTTAGTCCTACTCAGAAGCTTTTATTTTGACCAATTTCAGGCAGGAAAATGACTCTAAACACACTTATTTTAGTTCCAAAAGTAATAATTCACATGCAATAGTCATTTACAGTCAAAAGATTAAACATTAAAAAAACACCATTACTGACCATCTGGAGAAAGTTCGACAGGTCCGGGGTCATCATTTTTCATCAGAAAATTGATTTTTTGAACTGTACAAAAAATGATTCAAAATGTCAATTGGATCGTGCCTCATGTTGAATCAACCACTTTTTAAAGCCTCACAGTGACCAAAATTGCCATTTTTACAGACTTTTCCTCCTACTCAGAAGCTTCTATTTTGACCAATTTCGGGCAGGAAAATGACTCTAAACACACTTATTTTAGTTCCAAAAGTGATAATTCACATGCAATAGTCATTTACAGTCAAAAGATTAAACATTAAAAAATCACCATTACTGACCATCTGGAGAAAGTTCGACAGGTCCGGGGTCATCGTTTTTCATCAGAAAATTGATTTTTTGAACTGTACAAAAAATGATTCAAAATGTCAATTGGATCGTGCCTCATGTTGAATCAACCACTTTTTAAAGCCTCACAGTGACCAAAATTGCCATTTTTACAGACTTTTCCTCCTACTCAGAAGCTTCTATTTTGACCAATTTCGGGCAGGAAAATGACTCTAAACACACTTATTTTAGTTCCAATAGTGATAGTTCACATGCAATAGCCATTTACAGTCAAAAGATTAAACATTAAAAAATCACCATTACTGACCATCTGGAGAAAGTTCGACAGGTCCGGGGTGATCGTTTTTCATCAGAAAATTGATTTTTTGAACTGTACTAAAAATGATTCAAAATGCCAATTGGATCGTGCCTCATGTTGATCAAACACTTTTTAAAGCCTCACAGTTACCAAAATTGCCATTTTTACAGACTTTTCCTCCTACTCAGAAGCTTCTATTTTGACTTATTTCGGGCAGGAAAATGACTCTAAACACACTTATTTTAGTTCCAAAAGTGATAATTCACATGCAATAGTCATTTACAGTCAAAAGATTAAACATTAAAAAATCACCATTACTGACCATCTGGAGAAAGTTCGACAGCTCCGGGGTCATCGTTTTTCATCAGAAAATTGATTTTTTGAACTGTACAAAAAATGATTCAAAATGTCAATTGGATCGTGCCTCATGTTGAATAACCACTTTTTAAAGCCTCACAGTGACCAAAATTGCCATTTTTACAGACTTTTCCTCCTACTCAGAAGCTTCTATTTTGACCAATTTCGGGCAGGAAAATGACTCTAAACACACTTATTTTAGTTCCAAAAGTGATAATTCACATGCAATAGTCATTTACAGTCAAAAGATTAAACATTAAAAAATCACCATTACTGACCATCTGGAGAAAGTTCGACAGGTCCGGGGTCATCGTTTTTCATCAGAAAATTGATTTTTTGAACTGTACAAAAAATGATTCAAAATGTCAATTGGATCGTGCCTCATGTTGAATCAACCACTTTTTAAAGCCTCACAGTGACCAAAATTGCCATTTTTACAGACTTTTCCTCCTACTCAGAAGCTTCTATTTTGACCAATTTCGGGCAGGAAAATGACTCTAAACACACTTATTTTAGTTCCAAAAGTGATAATTCACATGCAATAGTCATTTACAGTCAAAAGATTAAACATTAAAAAATCACCATTACTGACCATCTGGAGAAAGTTCGACAGGTCCGGGGTCATCGTTTTTCATCAGAAAATTGATTTTTTGGACTGTACAAAAAATGATTCAAAATGTCAATTGGATCGTGCCTCATGTTGAATAACCACTTTTTAAAGCCTCACAGTGACCAAAATTGCCATTTTTACAGACTTTTCCTCCTACTCAGAAGCTTCTATTTTGACCAATTTCGGGCAGGAAAATGACTCTAAACACACTTATTTTAGTTCCAAAAGTGATAATTCACATGCAATAGTCATTTACAGTCAAAAGATTAAACATTAAAAAATCACCATTACTGACCATCTGGAGAAAGTTCGACAGGTCCGGGGTCATCATTTTTCATCAGAAAATTGATTTTTTGAACTGTACAAAAAATGATTCAAAATGTCAATTGGATCGTGCCTCATGTTGAATAACCACTTTTTAAAGCCTCACAGTGACCAAAATTGCCATTTTTACAGACTTTTCCTCCTACTCAGAAGCTTCTATTTTGACCAATTTCGGGCAGGAAAATGACTCTAAACACACTTATTTTAGTTCCAAAAGTGATAATTCACATGCAATAGTCATTTACAGTCAAAAGATTAAACATTAAAAAATCACCATTACTGACCATCTGGAGAAAGTTCGACAGGTCCGGGGTCATCGTTTTTCATCAGAAAATTGATTTTTTGAACTGTACAAAAAATGATTCAAAATGTCAATTGGATCGTGCCTCATGTTGAATCAACCACTTTTTAAAGCCTCACAGTGACCAAAATTGCCATTTTTACAGACTTTTCCTCCTACTCAGAAGCTTCTATTTTGACCAATTTCGGGCAGGAAAATGACTCTAAACACACTTATTTTAGTTCCAAAAGTGATAATTCACATGCAACAGTTATTTACATTCAAAAGATTAAACATTAAAAAAATCACCATTACTGACCATCTGGAGAAAGTTCGACAGGTCCGGCGTCATCGTTTTTCATCAGAAAATTTATTTTTTGAACTGTACAAAAAATGATTCAAAATGCCAATTGGATCGTGCCTCATGTTGAATAACCACTTTTTAAAGCCTCACAGTGACCAAAATTGCCATTTTTACAGACTTTTTCTCCTACTCAGAAGCTTCTATTTTGACGTATTTCGGGCAGGAAAATGACTCTAAACACACTTATTTTAGTTCAAAAAGTGATAATTCACATGCAATAGTCATTTACAGTCAAAAGATAAACATTCAAAAATCACCATTACTGACCATCTGGAGAAAGTTCGACAGTTCCGGGGTCATCGTTTTTCATCAGAAAATTGATTTTTTGAACTGTACAAAAAATGATTCAAAATGTCAATTGGATCGTGCCTCATGTTGAATAACCACTTTTTAAAGCCTCACAGTGACCAAAATTGCCATTTTTACAGACTTTTCCTCCTACTCAGAAGCTTCTATTTTGACCAATTTCGGGCAGGAAAATGACTCTAAACACACTTATTTTAGTTCCAAAAGTGATAATTCACATGCAATAGTCATTTACAGTCAAAAGATTAAACATTAAAAAATCACCATTAGTGACCATCTGGAGAAAGTTCGACAGGTCCGGGGTCATCGTTTTTCATCAGAAAATTGATTTTTTGGACTGTACCAAAAATGATTCAAAATGTCAATTGGATCGTGCCTCATGTTGAATAACCACTTTTTAATGCCTCACAGTGACCAAAATTGCCATTTTTACAGACTTTTCCTCCTACTCAGAAGCTTTCATCTTGACCAATTTCGGGCAGGAAAATGACTCTAAACACACTTATTTTAGTTCCAAAAGTGATAATTCACATGCAAAAGTCATTTACAGTCAAAAGATTAAACATAAAAAAAATCACCATTACCGACCATCTGGAGAAAGTTCGACAGGTCCGGGGTCATCATTTTTCATCAGAAAATTGATTTTTTGAACTGTACAAAAAATGATTCAAAATGTCAATTGGATCGTGCCTCATGTTGAATAACCACTTTTTAAAGCCTCACAGTGACCAAAATTGCCATTTTTACAGACTTTTCCTCCTACTCAGAAGCTTCTATTTTGACCAATTTCGGGCAGGAAAATGACTCTAAACACACTTATTTTAGTTCCAAAAGTGATAATTCACATGCAATAGTCATTTACAGTCAAAAGATTAAACATTAAAAAATCACCATTACTGACCATCTGGAGAAAGTTCGACAGGTCCGGGGTCATCGTTTTTCATCAGAAAATTGATTTTTTGAACTGTACAAAAAATGATTCAAAATGTCAATTGGATCGTGCCTCATGTTGAATCAACCACTTTTTAAAGCCTCACAGTGACCAAAATTGCCATTTTTACAGACTTTTCCTCCTACTCAGAAGCTTCTATTTTGACCAATTTCGGGCAGGAAAATGACTCTAAACACACTTATTTTAGTTCCAAAAGTGATAATTCACATGCAATAGTCATTTACAGTCAAAAGATTAAACATTAAAAAATCACCATTACTGACCATCTGGAGAAAGTTCGACAGGTCCGGGGTCATCGTTTTTCATCAGAAAATTGATTTTTTGGACTGTACAAAAAATGATTCAAAATGTCAATTGGATCGTGCCTCATGTTGAATAACCACTTTTTAAAGCCTCACAGTGACCAAAATTGCCATTTTTACAGACTTTTCCTCCTACTCAGAAGCTTCTATTTTGACCGAATTCGGTCAGGAAAATGACTCTAAACACACTTATTTTAGTTCCAAAAGTGATAATTCACATGCAATAGTCATTTACAGTCAAAAGATTAAACATTAAAAAATCACCATTACTGACCATCTGGAGAAAGTTCGACAGGTCCGGGGTCATCGTTTTTCATCAGAAAATTGATTTTTTGAACTGTACAAAAAATGATTCAAAATGTCAATTGGATCGTGCCTCATGTTGAATCAACCACTTTTTAAAGCCTCACAGTGACCAAAATTGCCATTTTTACAGACTTTTCCTCCTACTCAGAAGCTTCTATTTTGACCAATTTCGGGCAGGAAAATGACTCTAAACACACTTATTTTAGTTCCAAAAGTGATAATTCACATGCAATAGTCATTTACAGTCAAAAGATTAAACATTAAAAAAATCACCATTACTGACCATCTGGAGAAAGTTCGACAGGTCCGGGGTCATCGTTTTTCATCAGAAAATTGATTTTTTGGACTGTACAAAAAATGATTCAAAATGTCAATTGGATCGTGCCTCATGTTGAATAACCACTTTTTAAAGCCTCACAGTGACCAAAATTGCCATTTTTACAGACTTTTCCTCCTACTCAGAAGCTTCTATTTTGACCAATTTCGGGCAGGAAAATGACTCTAAACACACTTATTTTAGTTCCAAAAGTGATAATTCACATGCAATAGTCATTTACAGTCAAAAGATTAAACATTAAAAAATCACCATTACTGACCATCTGGAGAAAGTTCGACAGGTCCGGGGTCATCATTTTTCATCAGAAAATTGATTTTTTGGACTGTACAAAAAATGATTCAAAATGTCAATTGGATCGTGCCTCATGTTGAATAACCACTTTTTAAAGCCTCACAGTGACCAAAATTGCCATTTTTACAGACTTTTCCTCCTACTCAGAAGCTTCTATTTTGACCAATTTCGGGCAGGAAAATGACTCTAAACACACTTATTTTAGTTCCAAAAGTGATAATTCACATGCAATAGTCATTTACAGTCAAAAGATTAAACATTAAAAAATCACCATTAGTGACCATCTGGAGAAAGTTTGACAGGTCCGGGGTCATCGTTTTTCATCAGAAAATTGATTTTTTTGGACTGTACAAAAAATGATTCAAAATGTCAATTGGATCGTGCCTCATGTTGAATAACCACTTTTTAAAGCCTCACAGTGACCAAAATTGCCATTTTTACAGACTTTTCCTCCTACTCAGAAGCTTCTATTTTGACCAATTTCGGGCAGGAAAATGACTCTAAACACACTTATTTTAGTTCCAAAAGTGATAATTCACATGCAAAAATTATTTACAGTCAAAAGATTAAACATTAAAAAAACACCATTACTGACCATTTGGAGAAAGTTCGACAGGTCCGGGGTCATCGTTTTTCATCAGAAAATTGATTTTTTGGACTGTACAAAAAATGATTCAAAATGTCAATTGGATCGTGCCTCATGTTGAATAACCACTTTTTAAAGCCTCACAGTGACCAAAATTGCCATTTTTACAGACTTTTCCTCCTACTCAGAAGCTTCTATTTTGACCAATTTCGGGCAGGAAAATGACTCTAAACACACTTATTTTAGTTCCAAAAGTGATAATTCACATGCAATAGTTATTTACAGTCAAAAGATTAAACATTAAAAAATCACCATTACTGACCATCTGGAGAAAGTTCGACAGGTCCGGGGTCATCGTTTTTCATCAGAAAATTGATTTTTTGGACTGTACTAAAAATGATTCAAAATGTCAATTGGATCGTGCCTCATGTTGAATAACCACTTTTTAAAGCCTCACAGTTACCAAAATTGCCATTTTTACAGACTTTTCCTCCTACTCAGAAGCTTCTATTTTGACCAATTTCGGGCAGGAAAATGACTCTAAACACACTTATTTTAGTTCCAAAAGTGATAATTCACATGCAATAGTTATTTACAGTCAAAAGATTAAACATTAAAAAAATCACCATTACTGACCATCTGGAGAAAGTTCGACAGGTCCGGGGTCATCATTTTTCATCAGAAAATTGATTTTTTGGACTGTACAAAAAATGATTCAAAATGTCAATTGGATCGTGCCTCATGTTGAATAACCACTTTTTAATGCCTCACAGTGACCAAAATTGCCATTTTTACAGACTTTTCCTCCTACTCAGAAGCTTCTATTGTGACCAATTTCGGGCAGGAAAATGACTCTAAACACACTTATTTTAGTTCCAAAAGTGATAATTCACATGCAATAGTCATTTACAGTCAAAAGATTAAACATTAAAAAATCACCATTAGTGACCATCTGGAGAAAGTTCGACAGGTCCGGGGTCATCATTTTTCATCAGAAAATTGATTTTTTGGACTGTACAAAAAATGATTCAAAATGTCAATTGGATCGTGCCTCATGTTGAATAACCACTTTTTAATGCCTCACAGTGACCAAAATTGCCATTTTTACAGACTTTTCCTCCTACTCAGAAGCTTCTATTTTGACCAATTTCGGGCAGGAAAATGACTCTAAACACACTTATTTTAGTTCCAAAAGTGATAATTCACATGCAATAGTTATTTACAGTCAAAAGATTAAACATTAAAAAATCACCATTACTGACCATCTGGAGAAAGTTCGACAGGTCCGGGGTCATCGTTTTTCATCAGAAAATTGATTTTTTGGACTGTACAAAAAATGATTCAAAATGTCAATTGGATCGTGCCTCATGTTAAATAACCACTTTTTAAAGCCTCACAGTGACCAAAATTGCCATTTTTACAGACTTTTCCTCCTACTC
>CAWUFW010027701.1:0-25426 GCA_963921515.1 Calotriton arnoldi
GCTAGTCGCCATGTTTCCCACTTCTCTATAGCGTCCGACTTGGTGGGAGCACTACTAGGACTCGTCGGATGGAATGGAGGTCTAAAGCATTGGTGCCAATTAAGGCACTGTCAGTAACCTTCCTCACGGTGGGCATGAAGGATTTGAGCTGTGTCAAGGGGCGGAAGCATGATGGCGCTGAATAACCGGTGTATGTTACCCCACTCGCTGATAATTCTGTACAGATGGCTGCCCTTACTTAGATTGAGGGAATGCTAAATGCTTCCCAAGGCCTGTAGTCTTACTGCTCCACCCAGTATGACCCCAAAACTTTGGGACGACTTTGGTAGTAACATGCCCTTAACGGTACGTGACATTCTACCAGCACCGCGCAGGAATCCCCCTTTGACCTGCTCTAGCCTGTGGCCATTCTGCTGCAAGCCCTGTGGGCCTGGGGGAGGGGAGTGCTACCAAACCTCCAGTCCTAGGCACTCAGGAAGCATCCCTCACTGCTGCAGGTGCCCCAAAGCATTTATTATAAACATTTAATGGGTAACAACCCGGTTTGCGTCCCTTAATGTGCCATGCTGTGAGCGATTAGGTACCCCGCATATCTCTTCCCTATGAAAAGATTAAACAAACCGGCCAAAACAATGCACGGGTAGTGCGTGTGCCCACAGACGCCCCCAGCTCTGTGTGGCACAAACCCTAACGCACCGCGTGCCAGTTTGTACATATCATTCTGGGTTGACTAAGCACTAATGTGCCCTTTTCCCTGGATGATCCCCAGTACGAGGGTACGGACTGATGACTAAGTGCTGCGCCAGCCAATAAACATGTTGACATGTGTGTAAAACCCAGCCGTAGCCAAACGAAACCACTAGAAGCAGTTTATCAGGGAACTGTAGAGACCACCGGAGTCCCTCCGCACCCTCCGTACT
Organism: Calotriton arnoldi; assembly: GCA_963921515.1. Lineage (NCBI taxonomy): Eukaryota > Metazoa > Chordata > Amphibia > Caudata > Salamandridae > Calotriton > Calotriton arnoldi. The sequence continues at coordinate 921 of CAWUFW010027701.1, forward strand.
CCCGCAACAGCCAGACAGGCCACCTGCGCGCATGCCAGGTGCCGAAACCAGAAAGCAGCAGCCCTTTTGCAAACGTAATGGCGGCGCACAATCCCGCATTGGAGACAACTTGACCTCGTTATACTGCGAAAGAGGCAAGTGCGGCACTCGAATGAGACAAAGTACTTTTTTTGGCAAAACACGGCCTGTCCGCAACTATTGTCTCTATTGGGACAAAAGATGAACCATGATATTATCACTGATCAAGTCTGTGAGGTTATATTCGCTACCTCTGGCATATTCTCATAAATCGCCATATATGACTGACCCCGCACTCATCCTATGCTTTGTGTGATCTTGGCCCACTTTAGTGTGAGCAGAGCCCCGCGAAGTAAACTTGGCTTCATGGTTGAAAGTGCACAAGTACCCCCTCCCATCAAGTTGGGTTACACAGTACCTTGTAAGGGTGCAGTGGGCTAGTTACTCTCCTGCGGGCCCCATGCCCCTGCACTTGCGGCGTTAATGAAAACTATGTTGTTTTGGCTGTGACAACGTTGTTGCCTGCGCCACCCTACAGCCCCATGGAAAAGTGCAGAGCTCTAGCTTACTACCCTGCGGAGTGAGCCCACTGTATTCACCAGATTCCTTCACAATTCCCACCTCTGACTGTAATTGGGAACATGTTCGCCCCATGGTATCTTGGCGCTGCATAACATTTATTGTTACTCCACTCCATGGTACTTGGTCTATTGACCTCAGAAGGATGAAATGCTGAGTGGACCTACCAGGATCGGAACCTGTGACCAAGAGGTTGAAACCAGCCACTTTCTGTTCTGCAGGCCTGTGATATCATATCCCAGGGCCGACATCTGGCACTTGAACCCTTACTTGGACAGGCCCGAACTAGGAACCCAGATCTAGACGGCCTGCCAACCGGCTGACCACTTCCAACACCAGACTGTCACGCAGCCACTCCGTGGCCTGGATACTAAACCATGTATAATGTATCGGAAGACCCCTCTCTTGTCGCCTGCCTGCCACAAATTTCCAGGCCGCAGGGTAGCCCGCACAGCTAAGCCCACAAGAAATCGCACGACACCTCCAGCCAACGCCTGGCCAAGCAAACACTACCAGCCACCTCGGCCCCGTTACCGTACTTCCCGTTGCAGTTGTTGCGTGACCCTAAGTCCACCAACATGCCAACACAGGTTTGCCCAAAATGTCAGTACAAATCACGATGAAAACATGAAACTGGTGAAACGAGAAAGAACACCACGTTGCCCCGAACACTTACTTCCATGTAATGCCCACCGCAATGCGGAGCACCAAAAAACCCGTTGCCCAAGCAATGCAAAACAAGGAAGGACCCACATCCCGCCGTTCTCCTAACAGTACCGCCCCTGTGCCCGGGAGAGCACGCGGCAACCGTGCCCATGGGCCAAATTGAGCCAAGATCCCCGGCCCACTCAAAGGCGCGGAATCGCCATCAACGAACACACCAGAGGTCATCTGTCAACACTGACAGCAAAAGCGCCCAGCGAAGTTAGCGATTGCTAACAATCCTACGTGCTCGTATTATACAGGTGGATTTCCATGTATGTTGTCCCCTCCATCAACAATCGTGTAACAAGCCACTTTCTGTTCTGCCGCTCCACAGGCCTGTAAAATTGTATCCCAGGGCCGACATCTGGCACCTGAACCCTTATTTGGACAGGCCCGAGCTAGGAACCCAGATCTAGACGGCCTGCCCACCGGTTGACAAAACAAACAGTTGAACAGTGCCACCCGGTGGCTAAAACACTCCCTGAGGATACATCGGTAGCATATGCTTGTGTTCCTTACTGCCAGTATATTGCCGCCAGAAAAGGAACTTAACCCTTCCTGCAAGGTGTGTACACTGGCCCGTGACACCAACTGCCAAGCCGCCATGTCTGAAGCCCAAAACCACCAAAGAAGGACAAGCCAATGCCAAATGCCACTCAGCCTCAGTTGCCAATGGAACAAAACATTGCAACTAAGGCCCCAAAACCGGCTCCAGTCCCCAGCTGCGGCACGAAAAGACAATCAATAGACCTCCCCCAATGAGGCCCGGCAACACCATGAGTCGGGGCTGCATATGCACTAGTCCCGGGGACCCACCTTGGCTGCATCAAACACAAAAAATTGCAGGAGAAAAAGTTCCATCAGCATTTGAGGCGATCAGTGCACCCATGAAATGGCCTCAGGCCCGCACCAGGCGAGTGAATGGTCCACTACGGGCATGAAGAATGTGTGATTCCTCCCATCAGTCAATAGTCACTTGGGCTGCCCCGGGATGCCTGTGCTCCACGGCAATGCACCACTGGGTCAAATCGTTCACAAGGCCCGTCCAATGAGCTGAACAAAGAACTACCCTTAATACCTTTGCTCTAGCTCCCTCCATAGTCGCCCCACCAGCATGCTGAGCGGGGGAAATCAGGCGGGTTGTATATGAGTGAGCTGCGGACTCCTTAACTCTTAAATTGCGCCCCATCCATAAGTGTAAGCTGCCAACATGGGGTCGCCTGCCTGCATCTCATTAAGCCTAGGGAGCATCCATTAAGTGCGCATTTCCTTTCTAGATGAATAATTCATAATTTTAACATCAAGGGGTGCAGAGTGCCCATCTCCATGCCATTTCAAGGATGTAATCTTTCTTCCCTTAGCAGCTTCTTAGAGGTAGCCCACCAATACAGCACTCTAACAACTGTGCATTCCCAAAGGTGTGGGGCACTACCCACCCGAAATGCACTTCAGCACCCCTCACTGAGATATGAAGCACCATACAAAGGCCGCAATTCAATACCAGCACGAGAGTCACAGCTATAACTGATGATTGTAACCATTTCCCGTGCTAAGCCTTACAATGTAACCCTCATTGCGGGGACAAAGCAGCAAACCAAAACAGGATGGGGCGGACCCCGAGACCAGCCCCCCAGCCTGACCGCTGTCCAGGTCACCAAACTCAGGAAGACCGTGAAGAAGTAAAAAACCCATGAACTCCCTGCAAACCAGAACATGCCGCTCTCCCGACCCTCTGCCCAACCGGACAGAAAATGGCGCGGAATTTTCCCTCGATATCAATGCCCGGCCCCTGTCCGCCCCCGCAGGCCAAGCACTGCCCCTCCCGCCCACCTGGGCCAGGACCGGGTCGCCGGGGGAGGGAGCGGGACACCCTGACGCGCCCGCGAGACGGGGGAAGTCAGTGGCAGGAGGAGGGATGGGTAGCACATAGGTAGCACATACCTAAACAAAACACTGTGCCTAGGCGCATGCAGCCACAACCTGTGAGCACGAAAAGACAACATTCCCGCGGACAACCGACACCAGTGGTGGGGCCCTGCCCCCCAGCGGGGCTGCGGGGTACCGCTGTGCTGCTCAGTCATAAGTTAGGACATGTAGAAGCATCTGTTGCATGACGCCTGAAACGCCAGACCTCTGGGAGAAAACACCGTTATTGCGACCCCCATCGTCACCGCACTGTCCTCCCCCGACCCATGCGCAAGGTACTCAAAACCCGCCTTACTTACTGCCTGTAACTCTCTTACGCGACCCGTTGGCGTCGTCCGTCCCGCAATTCAAACATTCGCGTGTAGTTCTTTTGGTGGACCTGGGGAAAAGGTGCGCGTGCCGCCCTTCACTGAAACCTCTGGGAAGAAATGAACTAACAGTTACTTGCATGCCAGACACTGAGACCGGCGCCCATTCCACTGGCGCCCTCAGCCGCATTACTAATGCGCCACTTATCAGTACCCATGCCCTGCTGGACCATCGTGGTCACAGTATGCCTGCCCGCGCACTTATGTCCACCTGGTTTACCCCCAGTAACACCCCATTGACGGAAGCGGTTCTGATCCCCACTCGCAGATTGATCCCGCATTACCCGGCAACGGGCTTAATCACAGCGAGGCCTGCGCGGCCAACTGTTGCCCGTGTTCCTACTTTGGGCCTGCGACACCGACCTCGGAGCAATTACCTGGGTTGAGGGGGAGGAAAGATGGATTGAGGAGGGCAAGCGAGAACATAACAAAGTTAACTGGCCATACAATAATAGACGTATTTATTCCAAACTACACAAACGCTTGCATCACCGGAGCCCTTCGCTCCATTTCGCCCCCGCACTCCGGGGTCCCCACCCGACGCCAGTGCCGCACCGGGGGGAGGGGGGGGAGAGAACTGGCCGCCCTCCACTTCGCGTGCTAGGAGGATCCGGTTATCTCCCGACAACCCACGGTACACTTTGTGCTATTAGACTGTGCATGTGCTTGCCGCGAATTTCCATGCTGGCAAGTCGACCAGGCCCTCGCATCATTGCCACCATGCAACAGGAGGATGGTCTAAGTCACAGTAGAGACCATACGGCACCCAATTGCGCGCTCATCACTTTATCCTTTTACAATTGCATGCGGTATGCGAGGATTCATCTAAATAGTTAACACAGTCAATTGAACCTGCAGGCCATCGACGTGGCCCTCACAGCATTGTCCCCCATTTCACCTGTGGATGGCCTACATCACCATAAAATCCATCCGGCACCTAAACTTACGCGCTCCTAACGAATCCGTTTTAAAATGCAAGTGGAATGTGAGGATTAATTCCATAGGTGTTAATTGCGCCAACATTGAAATGAAACCGCATATGCGAAACCACGCGGTGCGGGCAGCCATGCGAAACGCTACCCCGTACACCGCCCATCCATGCCTGACCCGAGCAACAACCCGCCAGCAATGAAACACTTACACTAACACAAGCATGTCAAAATCGAGCATCGAATATCTCAAAACGTTTCGCATAGCCGTAGCCTTACTCAATTAAGTGAGCGCCTCGTGAGCACCCGGCCCCAAACTGGACAATTCTCAACGGCCCGGCGTAAAAGGCCGATTGCCGCCACAAACCAAAGTCGCCCACCGCGCTACCACAGGCCTCACGATGACATCCGATAACCGCGGTGTGCGCCCACCATGCACACTCTCCCGGAGCAGCGCTCTCTTTCTGCCTGCCCCCTTGCCTCACAGAAAGCCCCTCCCCCTTCTGGAGGTGCCGACAAGCCTTGGGCGCTCGACGGCGGTCATCCCCCTTAAACACAGAAAGGGAGGGGGTGTGGGTCAGGGGGGAGCTCCTACCTTAAACTGAGGTGGGCAAAACCACAAATCGCCATTGAAGGCTAAAGGCCTTGTCCTTCGAACCCGACGCAACCACACAGACGGCGTGTCCGGCGCAAAGAGGATGCCAGGATGGCCGGGGGAGGCATAAATACCTCCCCACCTCCTCTGCGACCCGGAAGTGACGCGCCTGGTAAGGGGACTCCTCCTAGAGTCCCGCATTCGTAGTGGGGGTGGGGAAGTGCCCAAATGGGACTAAAGGGGCCGCCCGTTCAGGGTGGCCCCCTGCGGGGGCCGCGGGCAGCCGCAAATCCGAAGCAAGCAACTTTAAGTAAATAAGGCGCTCTCTGAAAACAGCTGATCTTGGTCTTTGAATGCTCAACAAATGTGAGGAGATAAGAACTTGATTAACAGCCCTGTTTACTGAAACGGCAGTTGGAGCCAGTGAAAACACAAGCGCTTCTGAGGACGGCTCTTACAGACTTAACAGAACGAAGGAAACTCATGGTTGAAAAATGCAAATGCCATCTGAAACATGAAGCGTGGTGGCCATGAAGTGGACGCTGTGCTGATACACGAGCTGAGGCAAACAATAAAAAAAATAGTGCGCACAAAGGAACCTAAATAACAAGCATTGGTAAATGCGTTAGGTTTCGCCTATCTGGTTCATATTATTTTTCGCTGTTGTAAGATTTAGCTTGGTGAGCAGTTGTGCAGTGTGATAGCAGAGTGTGCAGCAATAGAGGCGGGAGTGCAGTCTGAGAGTAAAGCATGCAGCACTAGAAGCAGGGGTCCGGTGTGTGAGGAAGTTGGCGAGAAGTGAGTGAAACACAGAGGGGAGTGAGAGAGTCGGAGTAAGAGAAAATTAGTGGGACCAAGTGATAGTGAGATTGGGAGGGTGCAAATGAGCGTGAGTGTGAGTGAGAGCATGTGAGGGAGTGTGAATTAGTGAGAATGGCTTTTTAAGTGAGAATGAATTGAGTGTGTTAATGTAAGTGAGCATAGCTGAGTGAGAGTGTGCATGTGAGTATGTTACACTTGTGAGTCTGCTGCTTGCCCGGCATACTGAAGTTAATTCTTATGTATGTGTTGCTGGAGCTGGCATATTGGAGGCAATTCTCGAAAAATGGGCACCCAGAGCAGAACTCATGTCCTGGCACACAGATGTAATTCTTGGCATAATGGCCACCAAGAGCAAAACGCTGATACTGGCACACTGGATGTAATTGTTAGCGAATCAGTGACAGAATATCGACTACAGAAATATCGACGACAAAAATATCGGAGCCGAAATATCGATGTCCAGAATATCGAAGTCCTATCTACATTATGGTAAGTACAAAAATATCAAAACAAAAATATCGTTGTAAAAAATATCGTTGTTAAAAATATCGTTTTTTTAAATGTCTAGAAAATAATGTAAAGTAAAGTAAATAATACATATAATTAAAAAAACATAGGGGCCCATTACGATGGCGGGCGGAAGCACTACCGCCGTGCTGGCGGATGCAAAAACCACCAGTTACCGCCGGCACGCAGCAGTCCACACGCCCGCCCAATTACGATGCGAAAAGCAGGCCAAACACCGCCGGCAAGCCAGCAACACCGTCCGCCATCAAAGTGCGCCCGCACACATAGCGGCGCAGCACAACTGACACACACCGTCCGACGAAACACGTCCCGCCCGGCGCATAAATTACGATGCCGCAAACAAACGGCTCCCACGGCAAAGAGACACCGCACGTGAAAGAGAGGCGGAAACACGGACGCAGAGCACGGACAACGAAGAAGCGGCACCCCGGGCATGAATCCAGCACTGCAGGCCCTTCCCATGCTTCTGCTGATGCACCACCAAGGACGCAACGTACCGCGGAGACGCAGGTAGGCACACACACAACAAGTGCACGCAAACAGCGCACACAGTGCAAGGGCGGAAAAAGCGGACAACCCCCCACCAGCGCGTGCACACTACACATCCACCATTGCATCCACATATGACACACAGGCCAAATCCTAACATCGCGGAACACATGTGTACACACCACCTGGGACTAGGAACCAACCACCCCGTCACGGCCCCAAAGCGCCGATGGCGCCGCCACACATGCGCACAACGCAGAGGCCAACCGCAGCGCCATGCATGCGTCGCACACAGACACAGGGACACAACCAAGCAGCACACACACCAGCCCCACCCCGAACGCACATGACACGTGACAGGCCTGCCACAGACATGTCCCCAACGCCCAATTCACGGACAACACCCAACGCCACACAACCGACGCACACATGTCAGTGAAGTCACGCAACAGCAGGACACACCCCAGTGTAACAAACATGGCGAAGCACACAGCGGCGGCAACACCAACTAGGAGAAGCAGGGCCCCTTCGGGAAGAGGAACGCCAGTACCACACTGAAAAACCCATACCACCCTGCACATATGAACAAGACACATGAAACGGAACACCAAAGAGCCCGGTGACCGACAACAGGTGGCCTAAGAATTACATCCACACACAAGGCCCAACGCAGAGCGGAAAGGCAGTCTGCCGCCCACACAAGGGAGAGCAGACAGCACTGAATGACCTTCCATTCCAACACCGAAACCACAGCCCTACGACAGAAGCCGGTGAATACAGCCATTGTCCAAGAATAGACCAACACAGGCATGCCGAGGAGACCGACCACAGGGCAGATAGCGCATATCACAGAAGCACACAACGGACGGGGAAGAAAGAAGAAAACACTCCCCCATGTCGGCCACATGCAAGTTAATTGGAAGGAGTCACACAGCACTGACCTTGAACTGTCTGAGAAGCATGTGGGAAGAGGGCCCGTGTCCTCCAAACAAGCCAACAGAACACAAGTCCTGTCTCCCCACGACTACACAGAGCTCACAGCAACCCCGGAGTGTGCACATTGCAGACTGCACACACAGCCGGAGCACGCCACCACAACGCACCGCTGCGAAATGGCAACCGCAACACACCTACCCAACTACGCCGAAGAGCTCAAGCTGTACCAAACCAGCACGATACATACATTGGGATGCGATCTCCTGTCCCTGCTGAACGTAAGTTACCGACTGACTTACCGCATCACATTGTTCAGCTGCGTCATGCCCGTCTTCTACTGTCGGAGGTGTCCCTACCAGCATCCCGTCGAGATATGCCTCTCCAACCCGGCATGTCTGAAGGCGGACCTGCTACCACTACTCCTCCCTCTGGACGCACACGACAGGGCCTGCTCTGCCTATGGGGGCATGGCGTATGTGGCCAACATCGCACGCGCACTGAAATGGAACCACTGTGCCTCCACACGACGGATCATCGAGAACAGCTACATCGAATGTCACCCAGCATGCCCCATCATGGTCCTCCAAGGGACAACCTACGAACAACACCTTGACAGCCACCATCCGCTTCATTGGCTGGCAAACATGTACACCACCAATGACATGGAAGCCCTGCTGGACGGCATCGCATACCTGACAACCTGTAAATACGTCGGACCACAACGCAGGTTCCCCGAGTGACCTATGAAGTCCAACCCCGCACCCATGCTCAGCTTCCGCACGGACTGGCCAGTCACCACCACAACAGCCATACCAAACGACCGGCAACTGTAACCACACCATCAACGACATCGCCATGACATCGGATATGACCGGGACATGCACACTGTTCCCCATCACATCCAGGAACACCGCATGCATCGTGGGAGGCAGTGGCATGGGCTCTGTGCATCGCACCCACATGGACGGAACTGCACGAACAACCAGGACACGACATGGATCCAGCGCACATGGACACACACACCGCTCAGTGGACATGAATAGGTCGCCTGGAGTCTGTGGGTGCTGCACCCCTCCACCCCCGCCCCGGGAATCCCATACCAGGACCTTTGCATGGACGACAAGTGCATACAACAACAACATGACCCCAGTGACTGTGACATGTCCAGTAACCACCACAGTGCAACAACAAGTGGCACGCCGCTGCATGCACGCAAGCACATGCCCTGATGTCATCTCACATGCACGCGTGCATGAGGAACAACCGCAGCAAACCTGTCACATGGAACTGAGATGGACTGTGCCCATGATGCCGAGCGGTCTGGTAGGCTACATGTATACCGTCTGTGTCAAAGTCCGTAGCTCCGCAGCTATACGTAAATGTACATTAGCACAGCCTTGGCCAAGCAGATGTAACCCCACACCCTATCCCATTTGTAATCATGCTCAGTATATCCTCAATATGTATTCCGCTGCCAGTAGTGTCCACTATACTGCATCACAGAGGACAGAAGACTCAATATAATGTTTGAAACCAGAACTGTCTCCGCTGACTCATTTCACAAGTACGAATGAGAGAGGATGAGAGTATGTGAAGTACACGGCAGTCGTGACATGACCATGTAGTCCACTGGTATTGGATGTCAACGCAAATGAGTAGCACTACTGTGGAAGACACACATGTGTCGTGTGAAGTCGTATGGACGCAGTGCTCAGGTGGGTGGGTGCGACGGGTAGATGCGCACATGCCAAGTTGGAGCACGCCGTGTTGGGAGGGCTCATGAACAGTACACCACCGCTTCCCTGGGCATTGTGAGAGGACACCTGTCGGGGGGAGTGAACACGTGTGTGCACAGCAGCCGGGCACACGTACAAAGCGGTACCAGGCGCACCTCAGCCCACCCTCTGTGGACGAGCTGGATCCTGTTGTGCGCCCGCCATGCCCCTTGACAAGGCACACACAGCCCCAGTCGACCAGGTGTAACCCCAACATAGTCAATCCGCACAGGCGATACAGGGCACGGGATGGCAGTGGAGCATGGTGTGTGAGAGGTCTCCTCGCGCTCCTCCTGGTCATATCACGCAGGCAATAGAACCTCAACGTCCAGCATGGCAAAAAGTCAAATGGAAGTGTAGGGGGACGCACCACAGCACGAGCAGCAGTGACGTCACGGGAGGTGGCTCGCACCATCCCATCCATTGCCCATCATACCAACCACGACACATGCCATTGCGACTAAGTGCAAGCGCGTGCGCCACCACCCCTGAGCCCTCCCCAGAGAGGCCAAAGAGTGAATGTGTGGGCCATCAGCCACAGACGGACGCGGCATGGCCGCAAGGGCAGCCACAGCCACTGGGTGTCGCAGGTGGCGGATCCGGAAGGCGAAGACTGTGATGCATAGTCCATGCAGGCCGGGTCTCCATTTGGGGCACCACGCAGGTGGACGGCGTCCCGCCACACATCATACCCTGAGACAGCCCACTCGTGCAACTGGACCCACACATACACTCCTTGCCCTCTCTGGTGCAAGCTTGGGGCTGCCTGTGCAAGCGCTAGCCTCGCAGGTGAGCATGCATATTGGGGGGCGAGGGGAGGACATGAGGGCTGGGGCGAAGATGACTGTATCACTGTCAGTTAGTACAAGGGATGACCCAGATGTGGAAAGGAAGAGACGTGTCCCGTGTGTACTGCAACTAGTCGCCAATCCAACTACCCCCCCATGTCCGGAATGTAAGCCCGCACCTAGGCCCGCCCATCCGCCACATCGAACATACCACCAGCACGACAACCTTCCCATTCGAAACACTGACTGGGGGTGGTGACCAGTGAACAATCATGTGTAGCCTACCCACGCGTACATGTGGGCCCTCCATGATCCATGTCACCTGCGGCAAAGACATGACATGCGCAATGAGGGAAGTGAGGAGAGCTGTCCGCCCCACGCGCAGAAGGTGCATCAGCTCCACAGACCCAGCAGCGAGTCCAGCAGGGGTCACATGTGCAGGGGCAGCTGTGCCTGGTGTGAAGGCACATGCATATAGACAGCACATCGACCAATGTGTAGTCTGCCCACATCCACAGTCCATCATCATGCGGACATAGGAATTGAACACAGGGCAACACATCTTAGCTGGTGCACCCACCGTGACCAACAATGCGCAATCATCGACGTACCCGCCCTGTGCATGGCCCCCCCAACGGAGGCACATCCAGTGCCACCATCCCACACACACAAGCCTTCCACGGAACATGCTGTGTCCAATGGTCAGTACAGAGTCAGCGCCCATCTGGTGGATCCTGAACAGGAGACACATGCACACACATGCCAGCTCCCACTATGTACGACTGCCACCTGGCACGTGCAATGTAACCTCTCACCTGTGACGTGTGACTGCAAGCACACAGCCGTCTTGGCATGGGGCTGTCAATGTGGACACCAGTCAATGTTTCGGGAGCTGTGATCCGTACAGTGCTGTACATAGGGTGCAGTGCTGACACCTACTACTGTCTCATATCCCCTCGTGCCACAGGTCCCACTTGTATTGGCCGCTCAGCCCGTGCCCACATCGTCGTCGTCGTGTGCCATACTCATCCAGCCTCGGAAGCAGTTCCATGCTCAGCAGACACTCATGTTGCCGTGGCGTTGCCGCTTGACGAATATGCAGTCAGTCCCCATCAGCACGCCCCGCAAGTCATTGGGGCCTAGATCCCCATGTGCATGCACATGGCAGTGGTATGTCTCACTTGCCATTGCCATTGTTGGGAGACCTGTGTAAGTGTATTGTGGCCGTGCCGTCCCAGCTTGACAGCTGGGCTGTGGCTCATGTGCTTGCTCAGTCATGTCAGTGATGTGTATGCGAAATTGCTATGTGCCGTGTTGCTTTGACATGTGTCCTCTGCCATTTAACCCAGGCGGAGACCGAACATTGACCGCCCATACCAATTGCTGGCGGACATGGACGATACAGAGGTAATCAGGAAGTTTCGGCTGGACAGGCCAACTCTGCATCGACTGTGTGCCATGTTAGAGCCCCATCTCCGTCCCCGCAGGGTGTATCCGACTGCTGTCACCCCCACGGCTAAGGTGATGGCCGCCATGCATTTCTTCGCCACTGGGTCATTCCAGCACACAGTGGGCAGTGGAGGAGGGATGTCCCAGCCCATGTTCAGCAAGGTGCTGAGGGATGTACTGGCAGCCATGATGCTGTACCGGAACAGGTACATCAGATTCCCCAGGGCTCGTGAATTGGCGGCAGTGAAGGGTGCATTCTATGCCCTTGGCACAATCCCACACGTCGTGGGAGCCATTGACTGCACTCATGTTGGCCTTGTTCCACCACAGGCCACTGAGCACCTGTACCGCAACAGGAAGCACACGCACTCCCTGAATGTGCAAGTGGTGTGCCTTGCGGACATGGTGATCACCCACGTGTGTGCAAAGTTTCCAGGCTCAGCCCATGACGCACACATAATGCGCAACAGCATCTTGCCACGACTGATGGCCAATCTGCAACAGGATCGTGCCTGTGTTGTCGGTGAGTATGTGGAGTGGTGTAGCGTGCTGGTTGTGCGATGCTGTCCCCTGTCCAGTTGGAATAGCTACGGTTCTCTGTGTCCCTCACACCCAGGTGACTCTGCGTATCCGAATGGGGCATGGCTGCTCAGTCCATTGAGGAATCCTCGCACCCCAGCAGACGATCGCTACAATGAGGCACATGGGAGGACCAGACGTGTGGTCGAGCGTACCTTTGGCCTCCTCAAGTCCAGGTTCAGGTGCCTGGACCGCACCGAGGAGTGCACTGGCGTACTCCCCACAGAAGGTGTGCCAGATAGTGGTGGCGTGCTGCATGCTGCACAATCTGGCCATTCGGAAGCAGATCCCCCTCATTGTGGATGACGGAGATCAACCAGGGCCCCAGCCCGCAGACCAGGACAGCTCGAGTGAGGTGGACAGCGGAGAGGAGGAAGCTGGGAATGTGCGCCAGCAGCTCATCGCCCGCTACTTCACTTGACGGTGAGTGTCCATGTACGACGGATGATGTGTCTGTATCTATGCAGGTGTGTGTGTGCTGTGTCAGGGTGGCCGTATGTTCACTGCGTGCAGTGTGTCAACGCTCCATGGCCAGGGTAGTATGCCACTGTTGGTGGCTGTGGCATTGTGCCCTATTGCTCTGTGCGATGTGTGTACATTGCTTGTAGTTGTTGACATGTACTGTGTGATGGGTGTGTGACACACTCATTGAATGTGCTCCTGTTCTGTCTCCCACCCCTAGGTCCCTACAGATCCTCCGGATTCCATTTCCATGCCACGCATCAGGTGCCTTTCCGCCCAAGGTGGCCGTTGTATTCCGTACAATAAAGACACAGGGCACAAACAGCAGTTAGTGAAAAAGGTGCATTTATTACAAACTGTGACATGTGATTGTGTGTAAGGTGATGACAAAAGTGGTGCGTGCAGTGACAATGAGCTGTCGGTCATGGCTGCGTGATGATCAGGGTGTACCCACTGGTTCTATGTCCATAGTCCAACACACACATGCCATCCAGATGGCTGTGTGGAGTGGGATCGTAGAGCAAGTCAATGCAGTGGCTGGTCAAGGAAGGCTGGCGGAAGGCTGGCTGGCTGCCTCACTTGCGACTGGAGCGTGCGAAGTCCTCCCGGGAGATCTGTTTCCTCTTCGGACGGCCCCTTCCACGTTTGGGAGGGGGTGTGTGGTGGCGACCTGCTGGTGGTGGGTGAGGTGTGCTCACTGGCTGTGGACGCAGGGGAAGTGGACACTGCTGCCCGAGCCTGCGCCCTAGCAGGTGGTGGCGGAGGTGGTGTTGCTGGCCTTGCCTGTGACCCCACCGCCACCACCAGCTGGCCCATGAGGTCCACGAGTTGGTCCATACGGGACACGAATTGGCCCATATGGGCGTCCATGGACCTCAGCACCCCCAGCACCTCCCGCGTGTCAGTAGCAGACCTGGCCCATTGTCCTTGGGCCTCTTCATAGGCCCCAAGGACTCTGTCCATTTGAGGCAGGGCATGGCTCCCAGGGGAGGCTGGCGTTTCCCTGACCCTGCTCCTCCTACCAGTCCTGCTGCCACCGGCCCTGCCCACTAGCCACATTGCTCACCACGGTCCTCGCTGTGGCTCCCAGGGTGGATCCAGTCGGCCGGGCCACCACCTGCGCTGGGGCTGGTGCCAGCGAAGACGTGGTGGTGGTGGAGGCGGTGGTGGTCGGTGCGGCGATGGTGGCGGTTGCGGCAGTGGTAGTGGCCGCAATGACCGTGGGTGTGGCCGCAACGACAGTGGCAGCAGGGGACTGGGACTGTTCAGCATCCCTGGATGATGGGTTGGTGGGTAGGAGGGGTCCTGGGGAGCGGCTGGGCCCTGCCACGCCAGATGGGCCAGCTTGGTGGTCCGTGTCCGAAGAGGTGGACAGATCCTCCAGATCCGTGTGTCCTCGTTGGGGGCTTGTAGGCTGGCTGTGCTGGCTGCTGTCTCCATCCCCAGCGTCCAGCAGTTCGTCACCTGTGGAGAGAATGAGATTTGTTATTGTGTTGCACCTGGCGAAGTATGTATTAGTCGTCTGACATTGGCAGTTCGTGCAATCTCGTACATGGGTTTCCCGGAGGCGAGTGTGTGGCTGTGGCATCTGTAGGTGTGTGTGCTAGGCAATGGGACTGTGTGCTGTGCACATGTGGCATGGGACGGATTGGCCATGCCGATGGGTGTGTTGCTTTGCCCCTACTCATTGTGACTCTGGTGTATGCGGGCTCCTGGCCCATCCTGGGTCTGGTTTGTACTTTGCTTTTGGAGTTCAAATGGAACGCTTAGGAACGCATATGGCAACATGGGGGCCATGCCCCAGATTCGCATTTGGGAGGGTATATGCTTTTGGGGTACATGCTGTGAGCCATGGGTGCCGAACGTGACATGTGTTGTGGCAGCATGACAGTGCATGGTCTGAGGTGTGTGCATGCCTGACATGCCCTGCATATTTGCTGTCTGTTGTGGTTACTGGACATGGCATTGGACGCATCGTTATGAGTGAGTGATAGTTGTGTGCCAGCCAACGTATTGCAGTTGTCCCATCTCCTTGGTGTGCGTGCTGCCCTGTGCCATGTGCATCACTGCAGTGCTCGGGGGGTGTGGCCCATGTTGTGTGTTGTTGCTCACAGTGTGTCGTGCGCTTAATTGACTTCTGGCACATGGTTGGTCATGGGCATGTGTCTTAGCGTGACTGCTGTATGTGTGGCAGCTGTGCGGATGACATGCCTTTCATGAGACTGGGGCTGACGGATGGGATGGATGGTATGTTGTATGTGCATGGTGTGTCTGTGTGTTTGATGGGTTCAGTGGTGTTCGTGTGCATTTCTGTTGTTCCGCTCTGTTGCGTCTAGTGTTGTTTGTCTTACATAGGCGTAGTTGTGGGGTGTGTGGTTGACAGGCAGTAGGGGCTACATGGACAGGACTTCAATGGTGTTTCGGTTGTGTGTGATGAGTTGCACAGTGGCTGCCGTGTGGGACTATATTCAGTGTGGCTTGTGCATGCAGACGTGGCTCCTTGGGTGTTGCTATGTCTGTGATGGGTCATGTGGGGTGTGAGTCTGCTGTTCATGTCCGTGTGCACATTGTTCACTTGTTCGTGACGGTGGGCGGTGCTGCGTGTCCGTGTGCTACGTGACATGTCCCATGTGTTGGTGGTGTTATGGTCCTCATGCCTCCAGTAATCCAGCCCTGTCCAGTTTCCCACCTGCAAGTTGTTCGTGCGTGCACTGTACTGGATGCCACATGGCTCTTAGCGGGGGTGCTCCATGTTGCAGGTCTGTGGGGGTGGGGGGTGTAGTGGGTCGTGGGGGTGGCTGTACACCCACTGACACCGATTGCTGTGGACCGTGATGTCTGCCTTTCGGCTGTCGTTGTGCACTGCGGTGGCTGACACGTGGGTGTGGGGTGTGGGGATGCTCCTCCTTGCTGTGCTGTGGGACTGGGGCCTGGTGTGTGTTGTACTTGGGCTGTCCACCGTCCCACCCACTGCACTTTGTGTTCCTGCCACTTACCTGTTACTTGTCGGTTGGTGCAGCTGTGCCTGACACATGGGTGTGGGGAGTGCTCCACCTTGCTGGTCTGTGGGAGTGGGGGCCTGGTGGGTGTTGTACTTCAGCTGTCCACCGTCCCACCCACTGCACTTTGTGTTCCTGCCACTTACCTGTTACTTGTCGGTTAGTGCAGCTGTGGCGGACACATGGGTGTGGTGGGTGCTCGTTGTGGCGCTTCTGGCATATTTGGGGACCTGTTGGTGGTTACGTGGCTGGCTTAGTGTACACATGTCCCCACGCATCTTACAGTTGTTCGGGTTGGCCTGTGTGTGGTAGTGTCTGTTGCATGTGCGTGTGATGTGTTGTGTATTGTGTGCTGGACATGGGGGTGTTTGTCCCTGGGAGCTGTGGCATGGTGGTTGCGCATGTGTGTACATAGCGGTGTGCTGGTATACATTAGTTTGTACTTACCAGCCTCCACTCCCCCTGCTAATCCGGCGAGGATCTCCGGATGGATTACGACTCGCACCTTCTCCTCCCACGCTTTGAAGGTCTTAAAGAGCGCGGGATTCCCTCCGCCAGTGACGGCAGCCAGCTCTCTGTTTTTGCCCTCCTTCTTCTTGACCAGGCTCTTTACGTCATTCCAACGTTTGTTTATCTCGGTTCTGTTCCTGGGCAGGGTCCCGACTGCATTGACCTGGTCTACGATCCGGGTCCACATTCTGTTTCTGGTGGCTAGTGGTGTGTGCTGGACCATGTTCCCATAGATTTGTGGGTACACCTTGATGATCTCGTCGACCATGACCGTCAGCTCCATGGGCGTGAACTTGGGCATCCTTTGTGGTGCCATGGTGTTTGTGGTGCTGGTGCGGTGTGTGTTGTGTAATGTGCAGGGGGTTTGTGGTGCCGGTGTTTGGTGGTGGTGGTGGTGGTGGTGGTTGTGATGTGTGCGTTTCTGTGGTGTGCTGCTGTCCTTGCTGTGTCACTGTGTCCTCTCCTCTCCTCTCTGGTTTGCAATGTAGCAAGGGGTTGTGGTCTGTGGGAGTGCTGCTTTTGTACTCACCTATGTGGGTGTGTCCTCATGGTCTGTTGTTTTCAGGTGTGTTGTGTCTGGGGTTCTGGCCTTTGTAGTTTTTGTTTGTCCAGGGGGGTGTTTTCGGGATGTGTACTGTGCTTGTGTATTTGTGCGTGCCTTGCTGTGTGGACTTGTTGGCCATGTTGTGTGCTATTGGTTTTGTGTGCGGATGGTTTCTGTGCAGGTACGTGGGCGCCATGGCTTCTGCCGTGTCGATTCTCATCGGCGTTGTTTGCGCTGGCGGGCGGTATTTTTGTTGTTTTTCCGCGCTCATGGCGGTGCGATCGTAATTTCACGTGCGGTGTGTCGGCCGTGAGGGCGGGCGGTTTTGTGTTGTCGTGCGTGTTTCCGTCCGTGGCGGGCGGTTTGACTCCGACTCGGACGATGGCGGGCGGTATTTTGTATGATTTTCCGCCGATGGCGGTTTTCAGTTTGTGTACTCATAATGGCGTGGTCGGTGTTCAGGCGGTGTGTGCGGGCGGATTTTTGCCGCTTCCATGCCTGGCGGATTTTTTTACGCCGGGTATCGTAATGTGCCCCATAGTTAGAATTATTAGAAAATGTTTAAAATTATAAATAATAAATATAATTTTAATAAAAATGAAACATACATATATATAAAATATAATATATAAATTTACTTTATAATATTAAAAAATAAATATTACAATAAATTATAAAATGTTAGAAACATATAAAAAATTATAAATACATATATATATATATATATATATATATATACATATACCAGTAAATATAAAATAAAAATACAATATTTATATAATAATTTAAAAAATTAAAATATTTTTAATCTTTTACAATTACATTTCACACTACATTAACAGGAACAGTAGAGAAAAAATTGGATAGCGGAGAGGATAAAATTACTATTCCCACTCCAGGGAGTGCAACAGTAAGGAAAGTGTTGTATAGCGGAGGGGAATAATTTACTATTCCCACTCCAGCAAATAAAACAGTCGGAAAAGTGTTGGATAGCATATGTGAATAATTTACTATTCCCACTTCAGGGAGTGCAACATTAAGAAAAGTGTTGGATAGCGGAGGGGTAAAAATTACTATTCTCCACTCCAGGGAGTGCAACAGTAGGGAAAGTGTTGGATAGCGGAGGGAAATAATTTACTATTCCCACTCCAGGGAGTGCAACATTGAAGAAAGTGTTGGATAGCGTAAGTGTA
The DNA here is from genome assembly GCA_963921515.1 of Calotriton arnoldi. NCBI lineage: Eukaryota > Metazoa > Chordata > Amphibia > Caudata > Salamandridae > Calotriton > Calotriton arnoldi. The sequence goes on from CAWUFW010027701.1 coordinate 19,115, forward strand.
AACATTACTATTCCCACTCCAGAAAGTGCAACAGTAGGGAAAGTGTTGGATAGCGGAGTGGATAAAATTACTATTCCCACTCCAGCAAGTGCAATAGTAGGGAAAGTGTTGGATAGCGGAGGGGAATAATTTACTATTCCCACTCCAGCAAGTACAACAGTAGGGAAAGTGTTGGATAGCAGAGGGGAATAATTAACTATTCCCACTCAAGCAAAATAATTAAAATTAATTAACAACATTTTTGTTAATTATAAAAAATTTACCTCCCACCTTATTCCCCTATAAATGACACCACCAATATTATAAAACATAACACTATTAACATAATTAATTTATGATTAATTAATTAATTAATGAAAATTAACAAACATATTCAAAACAATCAAGAATAAATTAATTCACACGATTAACACTATAAAAAAGTTTTAAAAAAATATTATAATAAACAATTAAAAAAATATATTAAAATTAAATTACTTCCCAGCTTACTCCCCTATCAACCCACAACCCACTCCCACAACCCACTCCTAAAAAAATAACACAATTAAAATATTTACCAATTAATTATTAATAATTAACAACAAATTAATAACTAATTAATATCAAATTAATTACAATGAACAATATAAAATATTAAATACATAGATATTAATTAATATTTTTTTTACATTAATTAATTATAATTAAATTACTTCCCACCCTCTTCCCCTATAAACCCACAACCTGCTCCTAAATTTTTTTTTTAAAGATATTTACCAATTAATTATTAATATTTAACAACCAATTAATAAGTGATTAATAAGTAATTATCACAATTAACAATATAAAATATTAAATACATAAATATTAATTAATCAAAATTATTTATTAATTAATTATAATTAAAATACTTCCCACCCTATTCCTCTATAAACCCACAACCCGCTCCTAAAAAAAACACAATTAAAATATTTACCAAATAACTATTAATAATTAACAACCAATTAATAACTAATTAATAATTAATTACCACAATTAACAATATACTATATTAAATACATAAATATTAATTAATCAAAATGATGTATTAATTAATTACTTCCCACCCTATTCCCCTATAAACCCACAACCCGCTCCTAAAAAAAAACACAATTTAATTAATTAACTAACTAATCAATTAATAAAATTTAATAACCAATTAATAAAAAAATTATTATAAATAATAATCAATACAAATTATTGATTACTTTATTAAAATTAAATTACATCCCACCCTATTCCCCTATAAACCCACAACCCGCTACAGAACTAAAATACGCAAAATTTAATTTACATAAAATAAATACCTTCTAAAAATTTCAAAAATACATTAAAAAAAAAGATATACTTATACAAAAAACATTAGATCACATACTATTAACATACATACTAAAATACAGAACACTAATATGAATATCGATATTATTAACAACGATATTATGACGAACGATATTACTGACTTCGATATTAAAAAAACCGATATTTCTTACCTTCATGTTGATATTCTGGTCACCGATATTCTTGATGTCGATATTCTGTCCCTTCGATATTTCCAACTCAATATTTTTGTACTTCGAAAATAAAAACTCGATATTATGTCTATTTACCATTGTTAGCATAAGAGCAACCCACTGCAACATTCTGGTACTGTCATACTAGAGGTAATTCTTTGTATATGGGGCACCCATGGCAAAATGCTGTCACACAAGAGGTAATTTTTGGCATATGGGACAGATAGCAAATTGTGGGCCTACTGGATGTAATGTTTGGCATTAAGGATAACCGTGCCACAAGGGATGGGCAGGGGCAGGTAACCCTGGCAAAATAAGGACCCTGACATACTAGAGGTCAATCTTGACATGTAGGTCACCCATGTTATGTAGATCCCATCAACAGAAAAATTCTTGTGTTTCCATATTGTATGCAAATCGTGGCACGAGGCACCAATTTCATATGGGGGCGCCTATGTCATAATGCTGGCCCTGGCATGATGGAGGTAATTTTTGACATATGGGGGAGTAACCCACTGCACATTTTGAAACAAACTTGATCAATTCCAGGAGAGGGTCAGCCTTCATTGGCTTAGCACACAATGAAAGTACTTGAATATTTAATAAGTGCACTTTCAGAGCTGATGGCTTGTGAGCACATTTAGGTGAAACCTGAGTTTTAAAATGCCCCATTTGATCTTATTATTTTCAAAATGTTCTGCTGATACTAGAGCTCAAGCTTGCTCGCATTGTTTTCTGGGATTTGTGGCAAGTATTACTCCCCACCACTTGCAAAGATCATCAGCCACCGCTGGTTAATGCACTATTTGTGTTCCCACCTTTGGTTACTAATCCTCATCTCTATGAAATCATTAGTAGCTAGAATGAATTTCGATTTGTAAACAGATTACATTGCTTGCACAAACTATTAATTTTGGATTAGGCAAACTTTGAAATACCTAGACCAGCAGTCTCACAACTTTTTAAGATCACACACTTTGGGAAGTGTAACTCTCACAAAGACTGAAAAAGGGTCGTTTAGGGAGACCTTTGCAGCAGCAGGATGCTGATCGAGGTGACACGAAGCAGCAACAGTCCAGGTCAGAGCCACCACCCCAAGTGTGGTCATGGACACCATCAACCCTCGGACTGATATCGGCCACATTGCCCCATCCACCCTCACTCCTCTTGCGCACATGTAGGAGCTGCAGACCCACACTCACTAAACTCAAGCACCCGGACCTAGTTGGAGATTTATGGCTATGGCTGTTTTGTCAACAAGTGGAGTGGGCGGGGGGTGGTTGGTGATGGCGGTGCCTTCTAAAGTGAATTATCCTACAGGTGAAAAACTGCTGGGGTGAGCCTCCCCTGCAGGCTGGGAATGCTGGAGTCTGAAATGAGGCAAAATCAGAAAACTTCACCTCGCTATGCCGCAGCAAATCCACACACCCTCCGGGGTGAAGGTAAAAAGCTCACAGCTACTGTATTTAACATTTTGTATTACCTTTATTTGTGTGTGTGTGTGTGTGTGCGTGTGTTTTAACAAAGCAATCCTAGGAGCCATGCTGCACGCAGTAATGAGGTTCGAAGATTACATCACAGGTGTGAAAATGGTTACAAAGATCAGTGGCAAAACAGGTTGGTAAAGTAAAAAGAAAAAAAAATCAACCTAACTAATTTATTTACGTTGGTGGCCACAATTTCAGGAGATCCTCATAAGACTAGACATTGGCAATCAATTTAAGAGGACATCATTTTAATAGTTTTTCTTCTAAAACTGATCCAAACCACCTCGAACTATGTTGAATTCCCATATCCAGCTCACCTGCACCCTCGCGCGCACTGCCTGAGCCCACCTGAATCTCTACATGTATTCCTTTTCTTTCAATTGTCGTTCTGACTTCTGAGGTTGTGTAAGAGAATGTAAGGAATAGGACACTATGCAACTCGTTGGTGGTAACAAAAGCAAATAAACAGTGCAGCCCAAATGTTGTGTTATGTAATGTTATGTTCATTCAGCAGTGAACTAGAAGACAACAAGCAGCAAATTAACCACAACAGATTTGGTTAAGTAGAACTCTACAGCCCAGTGACCGAAACAGAACTCATGAGCACCCCAAGAAGAGGAAATGTAAAATGGAGGAGAAAAGGGGCGAAACTGATAAAAATTAAGAGGGAAAAAGTGAAAAAAAGAAAAAGAAATGTTCTTTGCTTCCTAATATTTTCTTCCGTTGCCCCCACCAACCTTTCATCCATCGGCATAACCTGATTCAAAATGTTCGCAGACGTAGGACAAGATATTAATACGGCTTAAGCTTGGTAAGTTGATGGCATCTCTGGCCCACATTGAGAGAAGGTCAGAAATGGAAAAAGTAATTTTGTGGTAAGCTAATGGCCACTCATTTAAAATTCTGCTATTTTAAACATTGTCATATTACCATACTACAGATGCAGTAACATCACTTTAATGCACAGGAAAGCTGTGGTCATTAGCATGAGCAAAAAGCTATTGCTGACTTCACAAATCTAAATGCAGAAAGCTCCTAGGGACACTGTTCCTGCACATTTTTCTCCACTTAATGCAGCACAAACCCTCATTTAGAGAAGGGAGGAAGGGGTGTTATGTTTTCACAAGTTTTTTGTGAACACAATCCAGTAAATCACTCTTGACCTTCAGTCACAGGCAACCAGAGGTTTAGAACAACTTACCAGCTTGAGTTGAAGAAATTGAGAAGTTAAGAACCACCCATCTCCCTCAACTTACCTGGAGATAATAGGTACTGGGCATGTAACAGCCTGCCAGAGTCTGCCAGGCATTTTGACTTATTGTTGTTGTAGGTTCTGGCAACCTCTCACCACAAGTGCACACTCACAAGAAATCCACACTTGATATTTTGAAAGACTTTATTTTAGGCTAATTTAGTGAAGATGAATTGCAAGAGTATAATTGCAGAAATCAATAACATCACAGCTACCATGAAAGCACAGAATGTGAATAATATAAAAGCGGACAAGTATGTGTAGTCCATTTTGAAGGATCTATACATGCCTAATCATTAGGCATCAACGGTACACTGTCGTGAGGGTTCAATACTTCCATACAGGCAGCGCAGATGCCTACCTGAACTTCATCTGATTTTTCAGTCTGTTGGCGAGTGCAGGAGGTAAGGGAAAATGATACCTTTGTAGAAGGACTGTTTGTGAAATGATGACCTTGGTGCAGCTCTGCGAGAAACCACTCTGCTCTATGTTGTCATGGAAAATGGGAGCTCTTTGTGGGTCACAGAGAGGCATGTGGACAGCTCAATTCTGCCATCTAAATCGTTTATTTTGAGAAAAATTAAACCTTCCTAAGCACAAGCTATTCAAATGAATACATGAATATATGAGCTAAATGCATACAATCAAATTACACACAATAAATTTAATACTAGTGCACAATAATGGAAATAATGCATAAGATATGGCAAATGAGTAACAACTCGTATGCCTAAGGCCTCAGTGAGCAACTAAGCAAATGCTTGATATAGGGGTTTCCTGAGAGACATAGGGGCCGATTCCGATTCGGGCCGGAAAACGTACCGACCGACTCGGTACGGGAATTTAGTCCGACCGACTCGGGTCGGCGCTGCACGACCCTGGTAGTACGATGAAATGCATGTGAAATCCGACAGACTCGGACGGAATACAAAACGACCGACCGAGCTGGACGGAAACAAGGCATCCGGCCGGGAAATCACGCGAAACGAACCGACCGACACGCACTCGGATTGAACCCGAGCGAAACGTACCCGCGAACTCCGACCCGCGTAGTACGATTCTGTGCGTGCAAAACACGACCGACTCGCCCGGAGCACAAGCCATACGACCGACACGCATACAAAACCCTAGCCGAAGCAACCCAATACTACGCGACCGACTCGGACGCCGCATATGAAACCTAGCTGACACACAGCGGGAACGAGTCGGACAAGATCGCACCACACAACTACAGCGTCCTACCTGGACACAAGAACGACTCCTACATGCACCAAAAACACCAAGGAATTTTTTTTAAAAAAAGGGCCAAACAAGCAACCACTAAGCCAATAAATACAGGGAGGAAATAAAAATGGAACAAGGACACACCTCCAACTCCACCTACATAAAGGCCACAAATCTCGACCATGATCCCTTGCAAATTCCACTGACCTGCCAGACAGAACACCATCACACAGCAACCACAGACACACTCACAGCTCATACATCACACAAGCCACACACCATTACCACACCTACAAATAGCACGCTCACACACACCCAGCTAAACCTACACTCACACACCCCCACTTGCACACACACACACACATCAATCACCACCACCACCCATCACCATGCCCCCAAAGAAGAACCATAAGTTCCTAGATTGTGAATTGGAAGTCCTGGTAGACTAGATACTCAGGGTAGAGCCACAGTTGTTTGGTACATTGGTACAACAGACCCCCATGTCGCAGAAAACCAAGATGTGGGCGAGGATTGTCGACAGGGTCAACGCACAATCACCATGTTTGCGCACAAAGGAAGACATCCAGAACAGGTGGTATGATGTGCGCAGGAGGGTCAGGGAACTACTCAAAAATGACTACCTCCTCAGCCAGCACACCAGCAGTGGCCCTCCTGCAAAACCAGTATACCTCAGGCCCTGGGAGGAGAAGGTGCGGGCCATCCTACCACCAGTGAGCGTATAAGGACTAACAGACATCCCAGAGCCTGGTGAGTACACAACTAATATACACAATATGGTGTGACTACACACACACATCAC
>CAWUFW010027702.1:0-25422 GCA_963921515.1 Calotriton arnoldi
CAGTTACGCATGCTTTCACTCACTAACACACTCTTACACACACTTACCCACCCATACAGTCTATCACAGATGCACTCTTGAAACCATCCACCCAGTGAATCACCCACTCACACATCTATGCACAGAGTCGCACACACCCCACCCACACAAACACTCAGGCACCCATACAGATACTCAGACAACCAATCAATAACTCATATAGACACTCATGTAGCTATTCACAAACCCATGCAGCCACTTACACAGCAACAGACAGACGGATACAGACATTCACCCAGTTTAGTCACTAACCCATGCATTCAGTAAGATACGTTAAATCACTCACTTATAGAGTCAGTCACGCACCTACTAAATCATCCATACAGACACTTACACTCCCACGACAGCAAGGAACTTTTCAGCATCGTCAAAGAGTTCTCCAACCCCAGCGCCGGAAACAACGACATCACCCCCTCGCAAGACCTCTGCAACTCACTCGCCGCGTTCTTCCACCGCAAGATCACCGACATACATAACAGCTTCGACGCACAGACCACGCCCCCTACCGCCGAACTAACGCCCGCCACCACCACCCTCTGCAACTGGACCCCGATCAGCACCGAAGACACCACCCGCACGATGAACTCCATCCACTCCGGATCACCAACCGACCCCTGCCCACACCACGTCTTCAACAAAGCTGACGCCACCATCGCACCCCATCTCCGGGACATCATCAACTCCTCCTTCCACACCGCCACCTTCCCGGAGAGCTGGAAGCACGCCGAGCTTACCGCCCTCCTGAAGAAACCAACGGCGGACCCCACCGACCTCAAGAACTACCGTCCCATCTCGCTCCTTCCGTTTCCGGCCAAAGTCATCGAGAAGACCGTCAACAGACAGCTTGGCGCCTTCCTCAAGACGAATGGATCCTCGACCCCTCGCAGTCCGGGTTTCGGGCCAACCACAGCACCGAGACCGCCCTTATCGCAGCCACCGACGACATCAGAACCCTAACCGACAACGGGAAACAGCAGCCCTCATCCTCTTGGACCTCTCCGCGGCGTTCGACACCGTCTGCCACCGCACCCTAGTGAAGCGCCTCAGCAACATCGGAATCCGAGAGAAAGCACTGGAATGGATCATCTCGTTCCTCGCCGGAAGAACCCAGAGAGTCCGCCTCCCCCCGTTCAGATCCGAGGCCACCGAAGTCATCTGCGGCGTTCCACAAGGATCTTCACTCAGTCCAACCCTCTTCAACGTCTACATGAGCCCCTCGCAGCCATCGCACGCCAACACAACCTCAACATCATCTCCTACGCCGACGACACCCAGCTGATCCTCTCCCTCACCAACGACCCCACCACCGCCAGAGCCAACCTACACGACAGGATGAGAGACGTCGCCGACTGGATGAGGAACAGCCACCTTAAACTGAACTCAGACAAGACGGAAGTCCTCATCCTGGGCTCATCACCCTCCGCCTGGGACGACTCTTGGTGGCCCCCGGCCCTGGGCACCGCGCCCAAGCCAACGGACCACGCACGCAACCTGGGCTTCATCCTGGACTCCTCCCTGTCGATGACCAGACAAGTCAACGCCGTCTCATCTTCGTGCTTCAACACCCTGCGCATGCTCCGCAAGATCTTCAGATGGATCCCCACTGAAACCAGGAAGACCGTCACCCAGGCACTCGTCACCAGCCGACTGGACTATGGGAACACCCTCTACGCCGGAACCACAGCCAAACTTCAAAAAGACTCCAGCGCATCCAGAACGCCTCCGCACGACTCATCCTGGACATCCCCGACACAGCCACATCACCGGACACCTGAAAGACCTGCACTGGCTCCCCGTCAGCAAGAGAATCACGTTCAGACTCCTCACCCACGCACACAAGGCCCTCCACGACCTGGGCCCCAAGTACCTCAACGACCGCATGACCTTCTACACGCCCACCCGCCAGCTACGATCAACCAGCCACGCCCTCGCCACCGTACCACGCATCCGCAGAGCCACCGCCGGAGGAAGATCCTTCTCCTACCTGGCAGCCAAGACCTGGAACTCCCTCCCCACTCACCTTCGGCGAACCCAGGACCATCTCTCCTTCAGGAAGCAGCTCAAGACCTGGCTGTTCGAGCAGTAACTTACCCCCTCCCCCAGCGCCTTGAGACCCTCCCGGGTGAGTAGCGCGCTCTATAAATGCCGTGATTGATTGATTGATTACACACCCACTCATTCTTCAATACGTCTTTTCCTATATATATTAAAAATATTTCAACTTTACAGAAACACACAGTCACTGGATGATGTCATCAGTGATGTCATTTGAGATGTCATCAGTGATGTCATCAGTGATGTCACTGACCATGTCATGAGTGATGTAATATGTGACGTCATCAGCAGTGCATTGCGGGGCGCGAGTTATAGTTAGCTGAACTAACTATAACGGGGAATTTCACGGGTTTTGTACGAGTGAAATGTCCAACTAACTATAACTGTCCCTAAAACCTATGGTTTTTTCAGTGAATTTCAAAGGTTTTTTAAATGCTAATTTGTAACTATAACATATCTGAAACCTATGGTTTTTTCAGTGAATTTCAAAGGTTTTTAAATGCTAATTCCTAACTATAACATGTCTGAAACCTACGTTTTTTTCAGTGAATTTCAAAGGTTTTGTAAATGACAATTTTTAAATGTATTAATTGTTATATTAATTTTTTCATACTGATTTATTACATTTTTAGAATTATTTTTTTACATATTTTATTTTTTAAATTACATTGTAATTACATTATACATTACATTACAAAAATACTTTCTCAGAATGAATTACTTTAGTTTAAATACTTTGCACATAGGCAATAGACTTTTAAGTACAGTAGTTACAGTTGTTGCACTGGGCACCACATTTTCAAACACAATGCAACATTCAGCTCAATGTGAATTTCTAGTTAAATGCAATTAGTTACTTTATGGATTACTTTTCTAACCACAGGACTGGATCCTAGATTCAGTCCGGGTACATCTCCTGTAAACAGTTGAGTAAAAGCGTTTTGGTTACAGTCGTGATTTTTAAGGAATATTATTGTATTTTAAAAGTTGACACTTAGAAACTTTTTCTCATAGAATCACCAATGTTATCCTATGGAAGGAAATTCACTTAGCAGGTAAAAACTGTTATCATTACTTTTTCTTACTCAGTGTTGGATCCTGGATCCAGCACTGGTGCATCTCCTGTAAACAGTTGAAAGAATGCGTTTAAGACATACAGGCGATTTTTAAGGAATATTTTTAGTTTGTGAAAATCGACACTTTGAAACTTTTCTGCTGAAAATCAGACAATGGATTCCTATGGAAGAAAATATAAGTTACTGGTAGGTACGGTTAAAATTACTTTTCAGGACCAGTACTGGGCTGAAAGATGCAGCACTGAGGTCTCTCCTGATAACAGGTGAGTAAATCGAAATTCGTATTTCGGCTGATTTTAGAGGAATATTTGTATGTTTCAAAAATCAACACTTAGAAACTTTTCAGCAAAAAGCAGGCAATGATATCCTATGGAAGGAAATTCAAGTTACTGGTAAGTACGGTTAAAATTACTTTTGAGGATCAGTACTGGGCTGAAAGATGCAGCACTGAGGTCTCTCCTGATAACAGGTGAGTAAATCGGAATTCGTATTTCGGCTGATTTTAGAGGAATATTTTAAAGTTCCAAAACTCCACACTTAGAAGAATTTCCAAGTGAAACCAGTCAATGTTAGCCTATGGAAGGAAATTCAAGTTACTGGTAAGTACGGTTAAAATTACTTTTCAGGACCAGTACTGGGCTGAAAGATACAGCACTGAGGTCTCTCCTTATAACAGGTGAGTAAATCGAATTCGTATTTCGGCTGATTTTAGAGGAATATTTTAAAGTTCCAAAACTCCACACTTAGAAGAATTTCCAAGTGAAACCAGTCAATGTTAGCCTATGGAAGGAAATTCAAGTTACTGGTAAGTACGGTTAAAATTACTTTTCAGGATTAGTACTGGGCTGAAAGATGCAGCACTGAGGTCTCTCCTGATAACAGGTGAGTAAATCAGAATTCGTATTTCGGCTGATTTTAGAGGAAAATTTTTCACAATGGTGAAGGGAGGGGGCGGGGCCTGAGGTGACATCTGTGCAAACGCGCCCCGTGGCGCGTTTTAAGTAGGGGGATTAAGTCCCTTGAATCATGAGGGTCCCTACGGGCCAACTAGCCCACCAGGAACCTCCAGTATGCGCCAGGGGCTGCGTTGCAGAGACGTGTAGAGAGGCCACACCCCTTTTACAACACTCTGCAACGCAGCTCCGTGGCGCTCACTGGATGTACCTGGTGGGCTAGTTGGCCCCCAGGGACCCTCAGGATTGAAGGGGATTTAATTCCCCATCTTAAAACGCGCCACGGGGCCTGTTTGCACACATGTCACCTGAAGCCCCGCCCCCTCCCTTCACCACTGAGCCCTCCCGCAGCTCCGGGGACCACCACCTCCCCGGGGCTTTTTTTTTATTAATTAAAAAACCTGTGTGGGGGAGGCTCCAGCCCCCCCACACGCCCCGGGGACCGCCACCTGCCCGGGGCACTAAACATTTAAATATGGGGTCCGTTACGATCCCAGAGCCCCGGGGACCACCACCTCCCCGGGGCTGTGAACTGAATGGGAGGGGGCGCGCTGCCCCTCCTGGAGTCCTTGATGGCCCTGGGGACCACCACCCCCAGGGCCGGCTCCTGCAGTGTCCCGGGTGCCTACCCTCGGGACACTGCTGCTTGTAATGACAGGACGGAGCCTCGCGGCTCCCGTCCTGTCATTGCAAACTGCTTTGGGATATTGGAAGAGAGAGCAGGGAAACCTGCTCTCTCTTCCAATATCCAAAGCCGACAGCTTTCCACATGGGGAGCAGCATGTTAGCTGCTCCCCATGTGTAGCAATGCCGGCTCCCGTAGGACACGGGGAGCCGGCGGGACTGTGGGGGTATTGGGACCCCCACAGTCCCCAACGAGAGGGCCAGCCCCGGGGGATGGGGTCCCCGGGCAAGTAGTGGCTCGGGAGGGGGCAACGTGGCCCCCTCCCCAAAAAAATAAAAACAATAAAATAAAAAAACGGAAAGGCCGGCCCCGGGGATGGGGTCCCCGGGCCTTAATAGCCTGAGGAGGGGGCCACGCAGCCCCTCCAAAGAACAAAAAAAATCGAGGCCATGCCCCGGGGATGGGGTCCCCGGGCCAATACAGGCCCAGGAAGGGGGCCACGCGGCCCCCTTCCCGTTTTTTTTTAATTTTAATTACAAAAAGGGGTAAGGCCCTGAGGGATGGGGTCCCCAGGGCCCAAAACATGAAAAGGAAGGGGGCTACACAGCCCCCTTCAGGGACAAAAAAAAAACGATCGGGCCCGCAGGCCCCGCCCCTTCCTTCACCACTCTGTAAACGCGCCCTGGCGCATTTACAGAGGGGCAACGACCCCTTGAATACTGGGGGTCCCTGGGGCCAACTAGCCCACCAGGAACCTCCAGTATGTGCCAGGGGGCTGCCTTGCAGAGAGGTGTACAGAGGCCACGCCCCTTTTACACCTCTCTGCAACGCAGCTCTGTGGCGCTTTGGAGGTATATGGTGGGCTAGTTGGACTCCGGGGACCCTCAGGATTCAAGGGACTTAATCCCCAACTTAAAACGTGCCACGGGCGCGTTTGCACAGTGGTGAAGGAGGGGCGGGGCTTCAGGTGACATGTGTGCAAACAGGCCCCGTGGCGCGTTTTAAGATGGGGAATTAAATCCTTCATCCTGAGGGTCCCTGAGGCCAACTAGCCCAACAGGTACATCCAGAAAGCGCCACAGAGCTGCGTTGCAGAGAGGTGTAAAAGGGGTGTGGCCTCTCTACACGTCTCTGCAACGCAGCCCCTGGCGCATATTGGAGGTTCCTGGTGGGCTAGTTGGCCCCTAGGGACCCTCAGGATTCAAGGGGACTTAATCCCCCAACTTAAAACGCGCCACGGGCGCGTTTGCACAGATGTCACCTCAGGCCCCGCCCCTCCTTCACCATTGTGCAAATATTCTTCTAAAATCATCCGAAATACGAATTCCGATTTACTCACCTGTTATAAGGAGAGACCTCAGTGCTGCATCTTTCAGCCCAGTACTGGTCCTGAAAAGTAATTTTAACCGTACTTACCAGTAACTTGAATTTCCTTCCATAGGATATCATTGCCTGCTTTTTGCTGAAAAGTTTCTAAGTGTTGATTTTTGAAACATACAAATATTCCTCTAAAATCAGCCGAAATACGAATTCCGATTTACTCACCTGTTATAAGGAGAGACCTCAGTGCTGTATCTTTCAGCCCAGTACTGGTCCTAAAAGTAATTTTAACCGTACTTACCAGTAACTTCAATTTCCTTCCATAGGCTAACATTGACTGGTTTCACTTGGAAATTCTTCTGTGTGTGGAGTTTTGGAACTTTAAAATATTCATCTAAAATCAGCCGAAATACGAATTCCGATTTACTCACCTGTTATCAGGAGAGACCTCAGTGCTGCATCTTTCAGCCCAGTACTAATCCTGAAAAGTAATTTTAACCGTACTTACCAGTAACTTGAATTTCCTTCCATAGGATATCATTGCCTGCTTTTTGCTGAAAAGTTTCTAAGTGTTGATTTTTGAAACATACAAATATTCCTCTAAAATCAGCCGAAATCCGAATTCCGACTTACTCACCTGTTATCAGGAGAAACCCAGTGCTGCACCTTTCAGCCCAGCACTGACCCTGAAAAGTAATTCTAACCGTACTTACCAGTAACTTGAATTTCCTTCCATAGGCTAACATTGACTGGTTTCACTTGGAAATTCTTCTAAGTGTGGAGTTTTGGAACTTTAAAATATTCCTCTAAAATCAGCCGAAATACGAATTCCGATTTACTCACCTGTTATAAGGAGAGACCTCAGTGCTGTATCTTTCAGCCCAGTACTGGTCCTAAAAAGTAATTTTAACCGTACTTACCAGTAACTTCAATTTCCTTCCACAGGCTAACATTGACTGGTTTCACTTGGAAATTCTTCTAAGTGTGGAGTTTTGGAACTTTAAAATATTCATCTAAAATCAGCCGAAATACGAATTCCGATTTACTCACCTGTTATCAGGAGAGACCTCAGTGCTGCATCTTTCAGCCCAGTACTAATCCTGAAAAGTAATTTTAACCGTACTTACCAGTAACTTGAATTTCCTTCCATAGGATATCATTGCCTGCTTTTTGCTGAAAAAGTTTCTAAGTGTTGATTTTTGAAACATACAAATATTCCTCTAAAATCAGCCGAAATCCGAATTCCGACTTACTCACCTGTTATCAGGAGAAAACCCAGTGCTGCACCTTTTAGCCCAGCACTGACAGTGAAAAGTAATTCTAACCGTACTTACCAGTAACTTGAATTTCCTTCCATAGGCTAACATTGACTGGTTTCACTTGGAAATTCTTCTAAGTGTGGAGTTTTGGAACTTTAAAATATTCCTCTAAAATCAGCCGAAATACGAATTCCGATTTACTCACCTGTTATCAGAAGAGAACCCAGTGCTGCATCTTTTAGCCCAGCACTGACCCTGAAAAGTAATTTTAACCGTACTTACCAGTAACTTATATTTTCTTCCATAGGAATCCATTGTCTGGTTTTCAGCAAAAAGTTTCAAAGTGTTGATTTTTACAAACTACAAATATTCCTTAAAAATCACCTGTATGACTTAAACGCATTCTTTCAACTGTTTACAGGAGATGCACCAGTGCTGGATCCAGGATCCAACACTGAGTAAGAAAAAGTAACGATAACAGTTTTTACCTGCTAAGTGAATTTCCTTCCATAGGATAACATTGGTGACTATATGAGAAAAAGTTTCTAAGTGTCAACTTTTAAAATACAATAATATTCCTTAAAAATCAGTACTGTAACCAAAACGCTTTTACTCAACTGTTTACAGGAGATGTCCCAGGATTGAATCTAGGATCCAGTCCTGTGGTTAGAAAAGTAATCCATAAAGTAACTAATTGCATTTAACTAGAAATTCACATTGAGCTGAATGTTGCATTGTGTTTGAAAATGTGTTGCCCATTGCAACAACTGTAACTACTGTACTTAAAAGTCTATTGCCTATGTGCAAAGTATTTAAACTAAAGTAATTCATTCTGAGAAAGTATTTTTGTAATGTAATGTATAATGTAATTACAATGTAATTTAAAAAATAAAATATGTTAAAAAAAATTGTTTCTAAAAATGTAGTAAATCAGTATGAAAAAAATTAATATAACAATTAATACATTTAAAAATTGTCATTTACAAAACCTTTGAAATTCACTGAAAAAACCATAGGTTTCAGGCACGTTATAGTTAGAAATTAGCATTTAAAAAACCTTTGAAATTCACTGAAAAACCATAGGTTTCAGACACGTCATAGTTACAAATTAGCATTTAAAAACCTTTGAAATTCACTGAAAAAAACATAGGTTTTAGGGACAGTTATAGTTACTTGGACATTGCACTCGTACAAAACCCGTGAAATTCCCCTGTTATAGTTAGTTCAGCTAACTATAACTCGCGCCCCGCAATGCACTGCTGATGACGTCACATATTACATCACTCATGACATGGTCAGTGACATCACTGATGACATCACTGATGACATCTCAAATGACATCACTGATGACATCATCCACGTGATAATCTGATGCACCTCCTCACACCCTAATATAACCTTTGATACACCCACTCTAAATTACAGACTGCCATTCGCAAAACCATAGACACTCTAACACCAATAACTACATACCCACTCACTGATTCTTAGGTCTACACACACACATCCACTCACTCACCCGTACAGTCACTCATACTTATGGTCACTCAGTACAGGACTATCATATGCACTCTTACTCCTATATAGACACTCAAACACCGCCACTCATCCATAGAGGTACTCACACACCTAGTCAGTCATGCAAATAATTAAACACACTGCCATTTACTCACCTATACAGTTATACACACACCAGCTCACTTAATCATACAAATACTAGCACATTGTTACGCTCTTATACAATCACTGATACAAGCACACACTCATCCATACAGCCACTCTCACAATAACACACTCTCACTTATAGCCATTTAAATACTCTAACACACATATATACTGCCTTTCACATATGTAGTTACTCACACATGTACCACTGGGACATACATTCACTCACTAACACACTGTTACACACACTTACCCACCCATACAGTCTATCACAAATGCACTCTCGAAACCATCCACCCAGTGAATCACCCACTCACACATCTATGCACAGTCGCACACACCCCATCCACACAAACACTCAGGCACCCATACAGATACTCAGACAACAAATCAATAACTCTTATAGACACTCATGTAGCTGTTCACAAACCCATGCAGCCACTTACACAGCAACAGACAGATACAGACATTCACCCAGTTTAGTCACTAACCCATGCATTCAGTAAGATACGTTTAATCACTCACTTATAGAATTAGTCACGCACCTACTAAATCATCCATACACACACTTATACACCCACTCATTCTTTAATACGCCTTTCCCTATATATATAAAAAATATTTAAACTTTACAGAAACACACAGTCACTGGATGATGTCATCAGTGATGTCATTTGAGATGTCATCAGTGTTGTCATCAGTGATGTCACTGACCATGTCATGAGTGATGTAATATGTGACGTCATCAGCAGTGCATTGCGGGGCGCGAGTTATAGTTAGCTGAACTAACTATAACGGGGGAATTTCACGGGTTTTGTACGAGTGCAATGTCCAAGTAACTATAACTGTCCCTAAAACCTATGGTTTTTTCAGTGAATTTCAAAGGTTTTTTAAATGCTAATTTGTAACTATAACGTGTCTGAAACCTATGGTTTTTTCAGTGAATATATATATATATATATATCTGTGAGCAAGGACGTTCCTGTCCGAAACGCGTCAGATTTGAAGCGCTAAATAAAATAACAACAGCGCCCAAACCTGGAGGATTCGTGTTGTCTCTGTTCGCCACATGTTCTGCGGAAGTGCGGAGACTTGGTTTGTTTGTTATATATATATATATATATATATATACATATATATATTACCTACTGGCGGTCGCCAGTAGGTAGTTATAGTTAGGACCTAGTTTCCATAGGAAAAGTGTTTTTTGATTTGCCAATATCTTTAGCGCCGTTTGACGAATCTTCGTGAAAGTTTCAAAACTAATGGCCCGCTCCGGTCAGCTCCTGTCTTGAAAGTTTCGGGGTGATTCGTCAAGTGGGGGCTGAGAAAAAAGGGGGTCCCAAAATATGTTTGCCCCATGTTACTTTCCGTAGGAATTATGAAACAGGTTACAGCCCGAACTGCTGAACAGAATTATACCAAATTTGGCAAAAAGGTAGCCCCTGGTTGAGAAAGAGACCTTTTTTAAATGGTTCAGTCAAAGAGCCAGGTCTTGAGGTCCTGCCTGAATTGAGGCAGTGACGGTGATTGCCTGAGGTGGAGAGGCAGGGTGTTGCAGGTCTTTGCTACGAGGTAGGAGAATGAAATGGATTGATTGATTGGTGTAATCATGTTGTAGATGAAGAACTATTAATAACCCTAACTACAAGAGGATCCTGTGATTGTAATTTCACAGATAAACCTCTTCCGATGGGTTCTTTTAAACACAGATTCCTCACATTTGTAATACTCCCCGGTACCAGACTGAATTTTGAAGATTTTCATATTTGTGATCCAGCATGCAGCTAAGGGGAGCTGTATCACTCTGCATAGGCTTCATTTCACCCCAGAAGTGATGTTGCAGAGCTGCATATAAGTACAACCCAGGCATGCCAACATCAGTTCCTTTCTTTCTGTGACTTTGTACGCAAATCCAGAGCTGTACTTCCATTTTCATCAATTTATGATTTTCTGCAAATTGAATTCCAGTGTGCAAGGAAAAAAAGTCCATACCTCAGACTACAGGGTTCAATCCATGCCATGACTAGTGTAAACAGATGTCAGTAATGGACCTGCATGAGGTGTGTATTTCATGGTTGGGCTCGGGGCATGACTCCAAGTCATGCATAAAATGCATACTCATGCACCTGAAAGTGATTTGGAATTCAAAAATTAAACTCTATGTCACAAACTTCGAAAGACATCTTGGACATCATGTAATTTCGGCTTCGAGTTGAGGGTGAAGCGCCAATCATGCTCTTGCGGCCACTCCCACAACAGGCCTTCTTCACAGTCATAGCTGACCAGTAAGAAAAAGTCCAAATTGAAAAAAATAATAGGAAGTCGAAGCAGGACTCAACCCCATTCTGACACTCTCTGTCTAAAGAGAAGATTCATGTGCAACAAAGTGCAAATTGAACTCGTTCCTGAATGAGTAGCCAATTCCACAACTGCTGCTGTTGCACCCCAAACTCCCTGGCCCACTGGTGATGCTGCAGAAAGTTGATACCTTTAAGGGGGCTGCGCTGTGTATTTTGGGCTGACACTGGAGGAGCATTTGTTTCTGACTCCACTAGCTGACCCTCAGCTAAATCTGTCTTGACCTTGATTGAAGTTGCACTCTGACTTCACTCCAGCGACCCAGTCCCCATACATTCCAGTTCAGATAATGTGCTCCATCTACTGCACAGAAATACTCAGAGGGTCCACCATCTTTTTGGTTCTGATTCAGACTACCTGAAGATGACAGTTTTGATGACAGGGGTGGTTTTTGTTTTTGGCCCCCTAAGTGGAAAGGGTTTGGCCAGACGTGGGCCCCATGGTCACTGTGCTACTGGATTCAAGCTAGCCTGGCTGATGATGGCTGATACTCGAAAACCAGTCCAAGTGTGCTTGTTTCCGGTCCAGGGAGGACATGACCTGACAGTTCCGGCTGGATTGTTCCAATGGGGAGCAGGGCCAAGACTGATTTGCATATGACTGGGTCCAAACTGATGTGGCATGGTGAGCAAAAACACGATGGATTAAACCCAGACTTGTGACTGGGGGTGAATGTTTGATTTGTTCAGCATTCCATCCATCATGTGTTCTTTTTGCCTTAGTCACCCTAAGTGGGAAGGGTATGCTCAGACGTGGGTCCCTTGCTCCCTGTGCCACTGGATTCAAGCTAACCTGGCAGATATGGGTGATGACCTGAAACTTGTCCCATGATGCTTGTTTCTGGTCCAGGGAGGACCTAACCTGGCAGTTTGGGCTGGACTGTTCCCATGGGGAGAAGAGTCAAGAGTAATTTGCATATGGCTGGGTCCAAATTGACTAGCGGTGAATATTTAATTTGTTAAGAATGCCGTTCATCATTTGTTTTTCCTGCTTTAATGGACCTGCAACCCTGATTGTGTCACTCACTTGAGTAGCCCTTTCAAATATGTCTCAGACCTGCCATTGCAGCTTGTTTGTGCAGTTTAACTGCCATTTCAAACTTGAAAAATAGCCTTTTGCCAGACCCAAACCTTCCTTTTTAATATGTATAAGTCAGCAATAGAGTAGGCCCTGAACAGCCCGGAGAGTAAGATGCTATGTTTAAAATGTAGAACATATATTTTTAAGTTTTATATTATGTTTTATATGTCCTGGTATGAAAAACTCTTAAATTTGATTTTCACTACTGCAAGGCCTATGTCTCCAAAAAGATAATCATGGAGTTACCTTATTACATTTAATAAGCTATAGCTTCCAAATGGGAACAGGGAACCTGTTTGGTGTCTTTGGAAATGCAACAACAAACCCTCTAATATAGTAAAGTCTGATTTTGATTTAAAATTTTGAGAATGACACTTTTAGAAATTTGGTATTTTCCTGCCTTTGCCATTTGGTGCCTGCAACCTGTCCTAGGCCACGTGACGCACAATAGAGTGCTTAGTTGTCCCTGGATGGGCCATCAACTGGCAGGATGGGGGTACCGAGCACTGGACTTTCAGCTTGAACATAGGACCACCAGAGTGACTCCAAGGGCTAGTTGTCTCGTATCCCGATCTTAGCCTCAGGAACAAAACAGGTTTCATCAACTTTGAACCCAGCACCTGAGCTTTGCCATCTGTGAGTCCTGTCCTACTCAGACCTGGACCCTTTGTAGTGGGCCTGAAGGTGGCCCGCCATCCCATTTGTGAGTCAGCATAGCCAACGCATATCCCCTGGTGCACTCCTCAACCCAGAGCAGAACCGACACACCGTCTCTCCTGCATGGACTTTTCCATCAAAAGGGCTCCACATAGATGTGACAACTATTTATTGTTGGTCTCAACAATATGTTCAAGAAGTTTAGCACCTCACTGGAGAATAGTTATCACTATGAAATATCCATGTATTATACTTAGGAGACATTGTCATCAGTATTGAATTTTTTTAACATTATTCAAAAAAGACCAGGCAACTTTCTATCTATCGTAAATCTTTTAATAATTCTGACCTAGGAATATTTTATGGAACAAGGTTGCATAAAACATTGCTATCAGTGTCCAGATGAGAGTGAGTGAATCCTAGGGTCAAGCTGACACCACTCTTATTGGCAAGTGGGTGTGAGGGTAAAAAGGAGAAAATTAAATACAACATCATGGGTGGACTGTATATGCTTTATTCTGTCCACTGGGATAGGATTAAAATAATGTTGAAGGTTAATTCAACTAACTAGCAAATGGCAACATGTTTATATCAGTATAGCAACCTATATAGGGGTGTAAGTGCCATTCATCAGTGCAAAAGTGACCTCTATGCTTCAAAAATACCAAGAAAGAAAGGAATATAAATGAGTTCCATCCATTATCGAACTAAATTTCAGAGGATGTCAAGTGTAACATTTGAGGGATCAAAATCAATTGATATGGAAAACATAAGGGTGACAACCACTAGGTAATCTAATGAAACAACACCCATAAAAATTATGAATAAGTATACACCCAATGATGTACACACATATGACACACATAATGTGCATAGGCATTTTAGTGATCACAGTACTCTACTGGAGGGGCATATCTCAATAAATAGCCATACCTTATCAGTAGTTATTGCATCTTACAGTTGCAAAGTTGATGCTGGGAAGAGAGGATCAGGTCTCTAATGAAATAGTATTATGCATATGTTGTCTGAATGCCTTTGCATGAAGAGTAAGGGTGGGCGAAATATTCCATTCCACCCTCGGAATTTGCAGAATTTTGGCCACTTCATGTTACTCTTTAACGTGGAGTTGTGGCCAAATTTGCCAGAGGAAGTTTTCTCCTGTGATGCTCCAAAATATGCGAGCTGATGAGCATGTACAAGATTTGGCATCACTTGCACAATTTTCCAACACAGGTAGTCACTGACGTTCACAAGTGGTTGCGGTCAGAGGGCTACCATTTGAGTAGATTTTCTACTGGACCAGCAGCAAAATCAACTTGAATGGCCTCACTCTTGCACAACACATGATGCCATTTACGTTGATTTTCATTTCTGCTCATGTTCCCATTGCTAATTTGCAGTGCAAGCTGCATATTTTCCACCCATTATTTGAATTCTGCACAATCTAGTGGAGTTTCCGTGAGTTCCGCCCACCCCTAGTGAAGAGCTTGTGAAACTCTGTTTCTTTACCTCGTCATTCTTCCCCACAGGTATGAATTTATTTGTTTTTGCAGCCCTGTGATTTATTTTTTAATTAAATCAAAATACTTCTGCTGAAGGAAAAATAAATTGTCATGCCAAGCCTCAATCATTCCTCTTGTTTTATCACTCTCAATGTGAAATCTGTCTTTCCATAGTGACATCATAAGTGGCTGCCACATACATAATGCCACAAATGTAAGATTTCCTTTATAACCACCAGCTAGAAGTTGTCCGTTTATAACTGTGTTGTTTGGTGAACATACAAGGCATTAAGGGCCAGATGTACGACGGCCAAAATAGTGCCTTGCAAATTGCGAGTCTTTTGCGACTCGCAATTTGCGAGGCGCTATTTTGGATGGGCAGCAGTGTATAACACACTGTTAGCGATTCCCAATGGGGTCGCAAATAGAGAGGCTCATGAATATTAATGAGTCTCTTGCAATTTGCGACCTCATTGGGAATGGCATGCCCTCCCAGGTATGGTGGCCTGCTGGGCTCAGCAGACCACCATGTCTGAGACTGCTTTTAAATAAAGCAGGTTTTTTTTCAAATGCAGCCCGTTTTCCTTAAAAAAGTTTTCCCCTGCGTTTGCAAAGGGGAAGGGGTCCCCAGGGGACTCCTTCCCTTTTGGGACCTGATTACCACCCTCTTAAAGAGGGTGGTAATTTGCGAGAGTTTTGCGCCCGCAAATGCGTCCGCAAAACCTTTGTACATGGGGTTGCGCTCGCTATTAGGAAGGGAACGCCCCCTTCCTAATAGTGACTCGCAATACCAAAATAGCGAGTCGCAAATAAATTGTGACTCGCTATTTTGGTATTGTACATACCCCTAATGGTTTTTGCATGTGCAAACGGGTTCGCAAACCTGTTTGCGCATGCAAAAACCGTCGTACATCTGGCCCTTAATCTTCAATAAATAGGTGGCAAAGGGATAATGATCTGCAAAACTGTGCTCACAAGATCTGAGATTTCACTGCACATTAGCTCCATTTTTCATCAAGAAATCTGAATTTTAAAGTTCAAAAGAAGCTCTATTTTAGTACATCAGTAGACAGAGTATAAATATGCGGAAAAAATTTGATTACCATCCATTTTTTTTTCTCATAAACACTGCACGTTTTACACAAACAAATGAAAGCATAAATGAGGTACTCAGTGAGGAATATTATTTGTAATGTCATTCTTATTGTGAATCAATGATTTCTTGAAAGTCAGTCTGTCAACCGATCAGGTATACTTATTCTGGCTATCGCATCTCCCTGCAAGCAAATCAGACTCCAGGTGTGTACAAATGCAGCAACCTGTTCCTTTGGCATCAGTGACAGACTGAGACTATTGAACACACCCATTTTGTATGGGATAGTCCCCTATGGATAGACTCCAGCCTGTTTATAAAAGTGGACCAGAGCCAAAGCCTAAAAGTTATTGTTTTATTACTCTGCTTGACCCCGATGGCAAGTTATTTGCAAACTTCTTTTTATAGAAACTTATACACTGGGTATCTGAATGAAAATTATTAAAATACTCTGATGGGCTTTAAAGCAAACTATTCCATAACATATACTATCCCAGCACTAGATATGTTGGCAGAAAATCACTAGATGCAGGACATCTTTATTATTTTCACTATATATGGCTGATTGTAAAGCACAGAAAGGATAACTCATTTGTTATAGGCCAACAATGTCTTCATTCTATCAGTGACTCAAAGGGCGTCAAGAAACAACATAAAGGGCTGTATTATTTTAACATGAGAATCACCTTCTGGTTAATTTCGCCAGACACTAACATATCACCATTTGGTACCCTTAAATCTTGTTTCGAACGGACAGTTGACTGTCTATGTTTAGGGGTTATACTTGATTATAAATTGACTAGGAGTATTCATACTTTCAGACTGACTACGAGATGCATAGACTTTCATAACAACATCAAGCATTTTGTTGGGAAATATAGGAGATGTGTGCACTCTATATAGGAAAAATCTGAGAGAACCTCCCACATATGTCTAACGAAAGAAGAAACAATATAACATAATTTGCATTTGTCTCAACATATTAAATATAGATAAGTCTCATCTACTCCCTCATTTTTGAGAAGTTGCTTATTGAATAGTAATGTGAAGAAATTCAACTTTGGTAGTTGGTATTCTGTTGG
This sequence comes from Calotriton arnoldi, assembly GCA_963921515.1. NCBI lineage: Eukaryota > Metazoa > Chordata > Amphibia > Caudata > Salamandridae > Calotriton > Calotriton arnoldi. The sequence continues at coordinate 16,768 of CAWUFW010027702.1, forward strand.
TATATTGATAAATTCTTTAGATTGGTTTATTCTTGTATCCAGTCTCCTGAAAATTACCACAATCTACATGAGAAGGTGCTCTTTTACATTATTTTTAATTTGGTTATATGAGGTGACACTGCATTTACCAAAATATTTACATGATGACAGGAAATATGTTTTAAGCTTTATACATTTTAGTTTAAGTTTGTATTGCATTTTTAAATTATATTGTTCGATATTGTTTTTACTATTTTTGCATTTTGACTTTAATATTTATTTGGAATGATTTCTTAATCTATACAATAAAATGTTTATCTACTTGCACGCCATTATTTATCACATTTCTCTTGGAAAAGAAAAAAGATAAAGAACATTTCCAACCATATAAGAGTGATGATACCATGGATTGGTTTTCCAGGGGACCGAAAGCCAGATTGTCTTAAGGATCAGATGTTGAAGGAATGATAACTCCCCTGTGACTTCATTTATGTGCTGAGTTTGAGGTCAGCATTCTGCATGATGTCTAGGTTTCTTTTCTCTGGTTTCCAAATATTATGATGAAGGTAGGCTAAGGATGGTCAACTCATGATTGACTAGCCTGGGGGTTTGGAAACAGCAAGAAAGTTTCTCTGTTTTAGCTGAGATTCGAAGTTTAAATATATATGTGTTGTTAGAGGTAGGTATGAAAGAGGAGGTGGAGGACTATGAAGGCCCACAAGGGGTTTCATATGCATTTTTAGGAAATGGGGGAGAAAGGAGACTTCTTGTACATTGCAGGTGACCGGGCTGTGACCAGGTTGTGTCAGACATATGCTGGTAGTACTCGTTAGCTGCAATTTGAGAGCAACCGCAATGGAGCCCGGGTTTGATCACCAACTCAATTGTCTCTAGTGAAAATGTGAAAGTTTGAAAGTCAAAATGTTCTAAAAAGTTTGTGAAAGGGAATTTCTTAATTTCTGTAGAGAAGTAGGCTGGGCTGTCACTGAAAATGTAGCCACAACTGTAGAACCGAAGGCCTGATACTTGAAGCAGGTTAGTTCCACTGGATACTTCTTGCCACTGGTCCTGCTGGAGGGCAAGTTTTCAAATGTTTCCAAACTTTTTTTCTGGTGCCCACACAGACATGGGAATATACTTCTAAGGATCCCAAGGTTCAGGTTAGGACACTTAGAGACTCTCAGGTGTGAAGCAGAGGCCAGCAGCATAGTCCAAGCCAGGTCCAGTTGCTGCTAATCAGCATCACATTTTCAGAGAAGGCCTCCTGCAGCTTGTTATGTTTATGTGGCCATAGAAGAGGTGAACTAACTGATTCATGGAGTCCACTAATTTGTCCTATCTGAAAGAGGGAGTAGGTTAAATCTACAGGGCTCCTTTCAGGTCACAACCAGCATGGTTAGTCCTTTTCTGATCTTTAACAGTTCCAGAAAGTGTTCTGAGGATGGAGTCTTTAGGTGCCACATTTCTGCCTAGCATCACAAAACGTTCATGTAATGCAGGGCAGCATGCAAACTTGCTGTGCTGCATTACATGAACAGAAGAGAGCAGAAATGTTCCATTTTTACAAAGATATTGAGCATTTCTGCTCTCTCCTTCAGCTGGCACTCTGTTTGTAGCCTAGCTCCAATGTAGCCACCCTTACACCATAAATATGGGCCTGGGTCAGGGTGACTTCTGTGAACTCAGTACAAATGAGGCAATTTTTTCTGGGACAACCCTACCCACTTTTCAGCAGTTCCTTATTGCCCTACTGTTAACATCCCACTTTGCCCCTCACTCTCAAAATCCAAGAAGGGACATCCCTTCTTTGTGCAGAACCTGTGTGAACATAGAGAGATATTACCAAGTCCAGGCAGGGCAATGGCTGGAGTGGTAAAGGAAAGTTTGCAGCTTTAGACAAGGAAGAAGATAACGTTATAACAGTTATATTTCCCCTATATTAAAAACATTTGACTTCACCATTAGAATGGATTTTCACTAATGTTAAAATAAGTATTTGAATTGAGTCTGTAGCTGGTATAGGTAAAAAGGTATAGTTTAACATGTGTAATCTATATTTTGACTTTACCTATGTGCCTCATTTTGGGCCTAGTCATTGGGGAACATGCCATTTCTCATGCCACACATTTTCCATTCATAAATATTAAGCACTCTATCTTATGGGCAGCAAGGTGTGTTTAGGGGTCACTTTTTAAATATTAAAAATCCAGATTCGATCTGATTCACAAAGGTAAATATACACTTTTGTGTAAGTTTATTACTTTTAGTTATTCACAAAGATATATTTAGACCAAAACTCTAAGTTTATGACTTTCGGTATTCCCAAATGCATTTACGAGTAGTATCTTCACATCTGCACTGAGTGTTGAGATTCCACTCCGTGTGAGGAGAGTACACTCCTCACCCGGAGTGTACTCTCTGCACCCAGAGTAGAATCTCCGCATTCGAGGTGGAGATTCCGCCCCGGGTACGGACGTAAAGATACTACTCGTAAATGTCATTTGTGAATACCAAAAGTCATAAACTTAGACTTTTGGTCTAAGTTCACCTTTGTGAAACTTTTACCTTTGTTAATCGGGCCTCAGGTTTCCTACCTGTCAAAAAGGTGATTTTGACAAGTTTGTGCAACTGGGTTCAAACTGCTGCAGGCAATCTTCAAATTTAGGGCTTAAGCCATGTTTTATTTGTCAGACTAGTGGATGGAACAATAACCGCTGCAGTCTACAGGTGACATTTAACTTTCTATGCTAGGAGCAAACTTGCCACACCATATATCAATGTTAAATAAGTAACACATAGATTACCCAATTTCTACATATTTTAGGGGTCAGCGCACATACCCTTGGTGCTTGACAGCAGTTCCCCATTGTGCAGAGTCTAAAAACTAGCCATAAAATTCTGCAAAAAGAGGGGGTGGTCTCGCAAAAAGGAGCAATTTCTCGCAATTATTATGAGAAGTTGTGTTGTTAGTTGACTGGGGTATGCACCCTGGTCAAGCAAGAGCCATGATTCCCTGCAGGGTGGACCACAAAAAGTCTTTGAATTAACCTGTTCTCAACCCTGGGTAGCTTGGCACAAACAGCAGTCAGGCTTAACTTAGAGGCAATGCATAAAGTATTTATTCAGCACACAAACAATAATAAAGCAAAAACACAACACGAGAAAAATAGATCGATTGCATTTTAATTAATTATTTGACACCAAATTGTCAAAAATCCAATTAGTAGAACAAAAGTTATGAATTTTCAAAGATTTTAGTGAAAATAGTGCTAAAAAGCACAAAGCACCAACTAAGCATATCTGCTCGCATTGGACGGGTCAAATTCACAGGTTCAGCCCAATAGCAATGGGACAGTAACCAGGTAAGTCCTGCTGAAACTTTTCCCTTCTCAGAGCCCCTGCCAAGAGTCCCATTGCGCATTGGAGGTGGCGATGAGGAGCAGGGAAGGCTTTGCAGGAGGTTGCATGCATAGTACATAGAGTGGGCCAGGCATCATGGGTATACATTGCTAGAGCTTTGTATTGGTGGTGCCTGTGAGCCGTCATTGCTTCAGTGCAAAGAGTCGGGCTGATGGAGTTTTGCTCTGAATCGTGATGCAGGTGGCAAGATCTTGGTGCGACCAGGCTGTGCACAGTCGCCAAGAACCCAAAAGTTTGATTTAAGCTCTCTGAGCCACACCAATGGTCCAGGACCTAAGGGGCACCACCCGGGGGTTAGGAACTCATTTCAGCTGGATCCAGGTGCTGGTGCAGGATGTTGGGGAGCCTTACATGTGCATGAAGCTCTGATCAGGAGGCCAGCGGTATAGTCCGTGGAGTCACTCTGGTAGCCCTGGGTTCAAGATGAAGTTGCAGGTCAAGTTCTCCTTCCCCAGGCAAGAGGGGAGCAGGGCAGAAATACTGTCAGGCAGCAGCTGGTCAGCAGTTCAGTAGAGTGGCCATCCTTCCAGCAGCACAGCAGTCCTTCTTCTTGGCACAGTATCCTCAGGTCCAGGAGTGTACTGAAGTGTGGGTCTGGAGGTCCTATTTTTATACCCTGGTGCTCTTCTTCTGGAAGGTGGGAGAAGCTCCTGGAAATGTTATTTTAAGTGCATGGAATTTTCTGACCCAACTGCCTGGGCTGCATTGACAATGCAGGGCTGCTAGGCCCTTTGTGTGAAGGCAGAGCACACTCTATTCAGGTGTAGGTGAGACAGTGCTCATCTCCACACCTACATCCTGTCAGCAGATGGCCCATTGAGGAACACCTAATTCCTTATTGCGTGATTGGCTGCGGGAAGTGTAACTGTCAGCTACACTCAGTCATGTGACGCACAACAGGCTGCAGGCACAAAGGGCTAAGGGCAGGAAAATGACAATTTTCTAAAAGTCCTTATCATTAAGGGTATTGATCGAGTTGTGATAATAGGGGCCTAGGATCAGGCTTGTATACTAGAAATCTGTGTGCCCCCTACACCATACATTCAAACTCCTTTACTTCATCAGAGATCACGCTATTACTCCATGTCTTGTTCGTACATGGCGATTGCTGATTATTTCATATAATTTTATCTGTTATTCCTCACACACCTATATCATTAAACAATAATTCATAGCCCTATATAAGTAAGGAAAAAAGGTGTATATATACCCCAAACGCACAAATGTAGCATTTCTTCATGTTGCTTTCTTAGGTTATCTTTACTTCAAAAACCCACCGCAAATCAAGTGTACAATTTAAGAGAGTACAGACACTGCACAAAAATACATCTACATAAACATCACATAAAGAAATACATAACATACATTCAGTTCAAAATAACTACATACTACAACATGCTGATCTTTTTTTACATATATATATATATATATATATATATATATATATATATATATATATCTATCTACTGGCGGTCGCCAGTAGATAGTTATAGTTAAAACCTATTATCCATAGGAAATCCGCGACATTCTATTTGAAATAACGTTGGCGCCGGTTGACGAATCTTTGCGAAAGTTTCCAACTTGTTGGGGCGCTCCGGTCCGCTCCTATCCTGAAAGTCTCGGGGTGATACGTCAAGCGGGGGCCGAGAAAAAGGGGGTCCCAAAACACGTTTTCCCCATTCATTTTTCCATAGGAACCTTTAGTCGCAGCTACAGCCCGAACTGCTGAACGGAATTACACCAAATTTGGCAAAGAGGTAGCCCTTGGTTCAGTGTCGTGCCTTTTGCTTAAATGGTGTAAATCCATTCAGTAGTTCCTGAGAAAATCAAAAGTAAAGTCACATATATATCTGGGCGGAGCCTAACCACACATGTCATCGTGAGATCTGATTGGCTGTCAGCACTTCATCCTGGAATTGCTGGCAGCCATCTTGGGACCAATATAAATGATAGTACCTCATTGAAATGCATTGTAGTGAATAGAAGATTTTGAGGGTCACCAAAAGGAGAACTATAAAGGGTGATAACAGGCTTTAGTTACATTAGAATTTATTTGTTGATGGTACCATACTAATTTTAGGAATTGTGGTGTATTCTAAGGTGATTTTACCATGTGAAAAACCTTCTGCTGGGATATCATGAATCATGTTTGAGAGAACACTATTTTCTCATGCTTGTCCCATGGAGGTTTGGAAGGTGCTCCAGAAGCTAAAATGAGAGCATATTTTCTGTAAATTCACATTATCTTTCTCACTCATGTGAGAATGAAGTCTGACATTCTCAGTAAAACATGTACATCCAACAAGGGCAGAGGCTGTCAGTTGATTCCTTTGTGTTCTACTGCAGCTTCCCAGAGTGTTCTAAAGAACAACTAGAGTGCTAACAGCCTTACTTATGACAAAAGTATGGCACACCTGAAGCCATCTTGATTGGAATAAACTGGTAACACTTAAAACATTTAATTTAAAAAGGAACAAAATTATGGGGTTCATTTTGTCATAGAAATTATGGTTAGTGCTGTAGAAAGAAAAATTAGGACATATTTCAAGTGTGATCTCAAATATCTTCCTGTTATATTTCAACAGGAGCAGCCTGCCAGTTGATGCCTTTGTGTTCTACTGCAGCTTCCCAGAGTGTTATAAAGAAAAACTAGAGCGCTAACAGCCTTACTTATGACAAAAGTATGGCACACCTGAAGCCATCTTGATTGGAATAAACTGGTAACACTTAAAACATTTAATTTAAAAAGGAACAAAATGATGGGGTTCATTTTGTCATAGAAATTATGGTTAGTGCTGTAGAAAGAAAAATTAGGACATATTTCAAGTGTGATCTCAAATATCTTCCTGTTATATTTCAACAGGAGCAGCCTGCCAGTTGATGCCTTTGTGTTCTACTGCAGCTTCCCAGAGTGTTATAAAGAACAACTAGAGCGCTAACAGCCTTACTTATGACAAAAGTATGGCACACCTGAAGCCATCTTGATTGGAATAAACCGGTAACACTTAAAACATTTAATTTAAAAAGGAACAAAATGAGGGGTTCTTTTTGAAATAGAAATTATGGTTAGTGCTGCAGAAAGAAAAATTAGGGCATGTTTTAAGTGAGATCTCAAATCCTCTTCTATTTCATTAGAAAATTCTGACATGCAGACTGAAACAATCACTTTCAATACCAGCAGCAGACTACCAGTTAACTCCCTGGTGAGCAGCAGCTTTACTCCAGTGATCTAATGAGCAACTAGAGTGCTAACATTCTGATTTTATGGCAGATGTGAGACACATCTGAATGCCTTCTTGATGGAATCAAAGTAAAAACTGAAAGCATTTCCTACTGAGGAGACTGCAGTAAATGAAGAAATTAGGAAACTTCATAACAAAGAAGTCTTCCAAGATGGCCACCAGTGAAAAAGAGCCCAAATGTAGCACAAATATTACCCAGATGTAGCCCACATATAGCCCAATGACAAAAGTGTGCAAAACACTTTTTATTTTTAGTTTTTTTGCAGTTTTATGTAGTACAGACTGGTCAGGTATTGGAGCATTGCATCTTAAAACATGACCCCCTACACTACAAAAACACCACTGCACTACCTTAAACCCTAAAACACTACCCCCAGCACGACCCCCTACACTACACAAGCACCACTGCACTATCCTACACCCTAAAACACTATCCCCAGCACGACCCCCTACACTACCCAAACACCACTGCACTAACCTAAATCCTAAAACACTACCACCAGCACGACCCCTACACTACCCAAACACCACTGCACTACCCTAAAACATGACCCCTACACTACACAAACACCACTGCACTACCCTAAACCCTAAAACACTACCCCCAGCACGACCCCTACACTACACAAGCACCACTGCACTACCCTAAACCCTAAAACACTACCCCCAGCACGACCCCCTACACTACACAAACACCACTGCACTACCCTAAACCCTAAAACACTACCCCCAGCACGACCCCTACACTACCCAAGCACCACTGCACTAACCTAAATCCTAAAACACTACCCCAGCACGACCCCCTACACTACCCAAACACCACTGCACTACCCTAAAACATGACCCCCTACACTACACAAACACCACTGCACTACCCTAAACCCTAAAACACTACCCCCAGCACGACCCCCTACACTACACAAGCACCACTGCACTACCCTAAACCCTAAAAACACTACCCCCAGCACGACCCCTACACTGCCCGAACACCACTGCACTGCCCTAAACCCTGAAACACCAGCCCCTGCATGACCCCCTACACTGCCCGAACACCACTGTGCTGCCCTAAACCCTGAAACACCACCCCCAGCATGACCCCTACACTGCCCGAACACCACTGCGCTGCCCTAAACACTGAAACACTACCCTCAGCAAGACCCCCTACACTGCCCGAACACCATTGCACTGCCCTAAGCTCTGAAACATCACCCCCAACAAGACCCCCTACACTGCCCGAACACCACTGACCTAAACCCTGAAGCACCAGCCCCAGCACGACCCCCTACACTGCCTGAACACCACTGCACTGCCCTAAACCCTGAAACACTACCCCCAGCATGACCCCCTACACTGCCCGAACACCACTGCTCTGCCCAAAACCCTGAAACACCAGCACGACCCCTACACTGCCCGAACACCACTGCACTGCCCTAAACCTTGAAACACCAGTCCCTGCACGACCCCCTACACTGCCCGAACACCACTGCACTACCCTAAACCCTGAAACATCACCCCCAGCACGACCCCCTACACTGCCCGAGCACCACTGCACTGCCCTAAACCCTGAAACACCAGCCCCAGCACGACCCCTACACTGCCCGAACACCACTGCACTGCCCTAAACCCTGAAACACCAGCCCCAGCACGACCGCCTACACTGCCCGAACACCACTGCACTGCCCTAAACCCTGAAACACCAGCCCCAGCACGACCCCCTACACTGCCCGAACACCACTGCACTGCCCTAAACCGTGAAACACCAGCCTCAGCACGACCCCTACACTGCCTGAACACCACTGCACTGCCCTGAACCCTGAAACACCAGCCCCAGCACAACACCCTACACTGCCCGAACACCACTGCACTGCCCTAAACTCCTGAAACACCACCCCGTGCATGACCCCCTACACTGCCCGAACACCACTGCACTGCCCTAAACCCTCAAACACCACCCCCAGCGCGAACCCCTACACTGCCCGAACACCACTGCACTGCCCTAAACCCTGAAACACCA
>CAWUFW010027703.1:0-25414 GCA_963921515.1 Calotriton arnoldi
AGCCGGGTGCACAGGTGTCCTTTGGTGTCGGGTCGCGGCGTCGTTTTCAATGGCGAACAAAGAAGACTTGCTGCTTGCGGGAGCTGAAGAAGTGTCCGGTGGAATCCAAGCCTGGATTCTGAAGAAGGATGACCTGAAAGCAGAGGGGACAGTGTTCAAAGTCACTTGGCAGTGACCCGGGGCAAGGAAGATGGATGCCCACCGTCGTCGGTCGCTTCAGGTCGGTTGCAGGTGCCTTGACTCTTCAGCCACGTGGTCCAGGAGGCGTCGACGACGACCAGGAGCTGGATTCGGTGTGTCCCTCGACGTCTGCAGCTGACTGCGGTGTCGGCAACTCGATCGGAGCCAACAAGCCTTGGCAGCCGCAAGTCTCGGGGAGATGAAGAAAAGTCGATGGCGCAGACCAGCAAGGTCTGAGGGACTCACCCAGCGAGGGTAAGTCAGGGCAGGCCTGGAGCAACCAGGGGAGCCCTTTGGTTTCTTTAAGAAGTCTTCTGGGGACCCACAAGCCAGCGGGCAAGGGATCGCGAAGACACCTCGGGCGGAATCACTCAACAGGGGCCCACGGTCACTCGGGACGGTGTAGGCCTCTGATCTTCGGAGGGATTCCTGCTGGAGGTCGGGACCACACGTGGTCCAAAGCACAAGTTCGTAGAACGTTGTGAAGGGGTTGCACTCGACAATAGTGCACGGTACCCAGGGGTCGCGGTTCCTCGTTACTCGTGGGGTCCACTTGCCTCAGCTTCGCTGGGGACTCACGATGGCCTGGGAGAGGTCAGGAAATCCACTTCTTGGGCTGCAGGGACTTCGGACTCCGGCGGGAGCGGCGTAGTTTGCGACCGTCGTTGTCGTTTTTGGTGCCTGCCAAGCAGGGGAGTCACTCCTTGACTCCAAGGGAGATTCTTCTGTCTTCCAAAGGTAGTGGAACGTCGAAGGGCCAGGATTCTTCTGTAGAGCGTCGTCCAGGGGTTATCTGCTTTGCAATGGCAAGGTTCCCCCTCTTATACTAAAAAGAGGGGATGGACTAGCTCTATGACCCCACCTATGGGAGGGTCAAGGGAGGGGTGGCTACACCCACTTCCCTTTGTCCAGTTTCGCGCCAGAGCAGGGGCAGGTAGCCCCTGAGCTGGTTTGAACTGGCATATGCACAGAGGAGCCTTCTGCTCCCCCAGTGCAGGACTTCAAAGCACTCTAAGAGTGCACCCACCCAGCCCCAATACACTAAACCCTGTCTGGGAGGTGGTTACACCTCCCTGTGACAGGATGCCTATTGTTGGGCTTCCTCCACTGTGAGTTTCGGTCATCAGCAGGAGGGCAGCCCAGTGTCTGTGACTGGTGGCATCCATTTTGTGATGCCAGGGCTCTTTAGGATTCTACCGCGTTTCCACAGCAGGTACATGTCTTATCCCTCTAGAAGGGTGGAATGCTACCCCCGCCGCCAAGATTGGCGGGGGGTAGTATTCCAAGATGTTTGACACCAAACACGACATGTTTTGATGCAGCCATTCCAAAGTTAGCATTTACCGCGAGGATATAATGCACTTAAGAGTATATGGTTTAACCGCATCCACAAACAGCACCAGAGAATGGACTCTGAGAACTGCAGAGGGGCCCTGCTCATGCAGAGGCACCCCCTCACATAGAAGCCAAGCACCCTGCCCTCAGGATTGATAGGGCCTGCCTTAGGGGTGACTGATAGGTTTATATGTGTGTGCAGGAGAGATATAGGAAACCTATATCTCAGTGAGGGGTGCTAGCACCACCTCACCCAGGCTGCAGTAGCAGGCCTGTGGTGTCAGATTTAGACTGCTTCCCAGGGGTGGCATAACACATGCTGCAGCCCCTGGGAGGCCTGTGAAGTACCTATGCCCTTGGCACCTAAGGTACCATATACTAGGGACTCATAAGGCACCACAGTATCCAATCACTAGTGCACCTAGAGTGCACTCCATGTCATTTAGAGAGAGCAGATAGACTGGGGCCCTGAATAGCAGGGTCCCAGTCCAACTAAGTCATAAACCAGCAAAACACCATGAAAAAAGTGGGGGCAACCATATAGTCAGATTCCACCTTCCTACATAACCCCCCCAAACGAAAGGAGATAAGGCTAACCTTGACCAGTTGAGCCTATATTGACTAAGTGGCCATATAAGGAAGCACCTGCACTAGCATGGTTGCCCCCTATGTTATGGTCCACTAAGCAATCCCTCGCCCTAAGGGTATGAGAGGGTCTCCACCATGGGGAATCACTACCTCTGGTGTGCTTAGGTAAAGTACAAGGCCGGTGAGGTGTCTGAGTAGGGAAGTGAGGCCCTAGGAATGTTGGCCTCAGCTTCCTCAGATCACTGGTCACCATGTATGCCTGTCTTTCCATGACTGAGTTGCACTTTGCTCTAAGGGTCAACCTTTGGCTGCCTACAGCTGGGGGTTGGGTCCCTTTGGATGGAACACTGGAGGGACATGGCAGGTTTGGAACCTTCTGGTCCCAGGTTTGCCCTTGCCTACCAGAGTCCTTCTGGGGGAGGTCCCTACATAAAGGTATGGGGGATCCCTCAGTGTGTAGAGGAATTTTCACCTGGCTAGGGCTACTAGACTGGGTGCCCCTAATCTGCTGATGGGGGCTTCCTCTGGACAGGGGGCCCGGGGGGTCCACTGACCTCCCTGACCTCTGCAGCCCTGGGCTGACTGAGGCAGGGTAGAGAGGGGCAGGTTACCTGCTCCAGACTGGGTACCACCTTGGAAGGGTCCTCTGCCATCAGGGGTGTGGCCAGGCCAGGCCTGACTACCTCTGTGGCAGTTCCTTCACTAGGGGTAGGGTCAGTTCCCTGAGGAGGCTGACCCTTACCTACTGTCTGGGGGGAAGAAGACTTTTCTTCAACCCTTGTGCTCTCTTTTGGGGGGGAGTGGGCCATTCTTTCAGGCTCCATCTCTCCAAATTCTTGGGCTGGGGCTGTGGCCATCACAGCCCCACTAACCTTTGCAGGGACGCCCAACATCCTAAGATGGGTTTGGTGTTCAACTTCAGCCCAGGCTGAAATTTCCAAATCATTGCCCATCAGGCAATCTACAGGTAGGGTTGGGGACACTGCCACTCTTTTTGGGCCTGTGACCCCCTCCCAGCTGAGATTGACTATGGCCATGGGGTGATCTGTTCTGACACCATCAATGTTGGTCACCTGGTATTTAAACTCAGGTAAAAGCTGGTGAGGGGGGACTAGTTTCCCTGCCACCATGGTGACACTAGCCCCTGTGTCCCTAAATGCCACAGCTTTCTGACCATTAATCATTGGCTCCAGTCTGTACCTGCCCAATGCTATGGGACCCATGGTAAAGGTGGCAAATCCTATACCACCATCAGAGTCAGAGGAGTCTGTTGAGGGGTCCCTGTCTAAACTAGGGCCCACCTCTGTTCCTCTTGCAAAAGCACCTAACTTTTTGGGTGCACTACTCCCAACTGGAGGATTACTACTGGTAGTACCAGGAGGGGTGGTAGTAGTTGTGGGAGGAACATTTTCTTTATTGCCAATCCTGGGGCAACTGGGATCAGTTTTCCAGTGCCCAGGCTTTTTACAGACATGGCAATATGGTTTCTTTTCAGGAGAGGAAGGAGTTTGGGACCCACCCCCAGAAGAGGAATTTTGGGGCCCTGTAGTGGACTTATCCTTAGATTTATCCCCACCTTTCTCTTGGGACTTGGTAGAATCTTTCTTGTGGTCACCACCCTGATTCTTAGGCCTTACCCTGGTTCTGACCCATTTGTCTGCCTTCTTTCCCAATTCTTGGGGAGAGGTCAGATCAGAGTCCACCAGGTACTGGTGTAAAAGCTGGTTTTGACAATTATTAAGGATCTGTTCTCTCATCATTAGATTATAAAATCCTTTGAAATCAGTAACCCTACTGCCAACCAGCCAACCCTCCAGAGCCTTGGATGCACAATCTACAAAGTCTGTCCAGTCCTGAGTCTGTGCCTTCTGGGTATCTCTGAACTTCAACCTGTACTCTTCAGTGGTTAAGCCAAACCCATCTATCAGTGCACTCTTCAGGACCTCATAATCATCAGCATCCTCCTCTCTAACAGTGAGGAGCTTGTCTCTTCCTTTATCTGAAAAGGAGAGCCACAAGATTGCTGCCCACTGCTTTTGGGGGACCTGCTGTACTCTACAGGCCCTCTCCATAGCAGTTATCCATTTGTGGATATCATCCCCACTCTGGTAGGGAGGAACAACCTTGCTCAGGTTCCTATGGTCAGGGACATATTCTCTGCCTCTAGGGACACTGTTGCTGCCACCAGGGGGTTCTAAACCCTCCCTTCTGGAAGCTCTCTGGATCTCCAGGGCTTCTCTATCCAGTGCCAACTGCTTGGTTCTGAGGGCCACTTTGGCTTCCTCATACTGGAGCAGTTTGCACCTTCTCTCAGAGGAGGTCTCTCTTAAGTTAAAGTATGAGCTCCTCTCTTGGACAAATTCTCTGCCAGAGTGATAAGAGTGCTCAGATTCCCTGGAAGGGGATCTGTGCCTCTCATCCACTCTGCCAGTTCTCTTAGGGAGAACTCCTCTGTCCTGTTCAGGCTCCTTGAAGCCTGGCCCTTCAACCACAGAGTCTTGGTCATTCGGATTGTCCTCATCTGACCCAGATACTATGATTGACCCACCCACTGATTCAGACCCCTTAGCTCCTAGAGCCAATCTAAGGTCATCTGCTGTCAGCAGATCTATCAGGTGTAGTGTTGAGGGACTCTGTCCTAGTCTCAGGTGTCTGTCAACACACATGGCTCTCAAGTCAGAGAAAGCCATGTCCTTATACTGAGGCTGAGTGGATCCACTGGGTCCACCCTTTAAGGACATTCTAGTGTTGTGCAGTGTTGTACTACCTACACTAGTTTGTGGCCTACTGATCCTAGCTTGAGCTGTGGAAAGGGTGTGCTATCCCTTGGAACACAGCTCTAAGTTCAGTAGAACTTATTGATACTAAGCTTGACTTTATATGTACCTTGAGTACCTATAATGGTTTTCAGTTAGTAATTCAAATAGAGATTTTCTGGTAAAACAATGGCAAGCTGGAATCCCACACGCTGCCCACCAATGTGAGAAGTTGGCCTGGTATATGCTGTTCACTAATTAAAGTGGACACCTTGCACCAGGGCAAATCGACTCTTATGGTAGATAGGTTTAAGACAACCTTTTAAAGAAAGCTATCCTAGTGGTAGCTGTGGAGAGCAGCCTTCAGGCTAAGTCTCGGAGGAATGTAAAGCAGCTTGTTTTACCATATAATCTCTTGAATCACCAAATGAAAAGACACCACACAGGTATATATATCAAATATATATGTATTTATTTCTAAATAACTCTCTACTAATCTCTTTATGAGATTAGAAGACAAACATATGCACAAATCAACGTTTCACAATAAGTTAAGCACAAAATATGGCTGGGGCCCTAGGGGCGTACCAGACCATATACTAAGTAAGAGACTTAGAAACAACGACTTGCAAGGAGACAAGGCCTAGGGCCTTCAGAAGTGCTGGGGCCTCACGAAACCACCCAAGGCAGGTAAGTAAAGGACCCACGGGGGACGCGTGCAGTGTGGATACACAGGCGCGAATCGCCGTTAACTTCAATGGGGCAAGTCGCGGTTGGAAATAAAGAGTTTTAGGATACTTCGGGAGAACCTACAAGCAAGTCACTTACAGGGTAAGTAGTTCTAGGGCCCACACCCACAGGAGCACCGTAGTGCTGGAGTTACCTCACCCAGGGAAGCCGGGTGCACAGGTGTCCTTTGGTGTCGGGTCGCGGCGTCGTTTTCAATGGCGAACAAAGAAGACTTGCTGCTTGCGGGAGCTGAAGAAGTGTCCGGTGGAATCCAAGCCTGGATTCTGAAGAAGGATGACCTGAAAGCAGAGGGGACAGTGTTCAAAGTCACTTGGCAGTGACCCGGGGCAAGGAAGATGGATGCCCACCGTCGTCGGTCGCTTCAGGTCGGTTGCAGGTGCCTTGACTCTTCAGCCACGTGGTCCAGGAGGCGTCGACGACGACCAGGAGCTGGATTCGGTGTGTCCCTCGACGTCTGCAGCTGACTGCGGTGTCGGCAACTCGATCGGAGCCAACAAGCCTTGGCAGCCGCAAGTCTCGGGGAGATGAAGAAAAGTCGATGGCGCAGACCAGCAAGGTCTGAGGGACTCACCCAGCGAGGGTAAGTCAGGGCAGGCCTGGAGCAACCAGGGGAGCCCTTTGGTTTCTTTAAGAAGTCTTCTGGGGACCCACAAGCCAGCGGGCAAGGGATCGCGAAGACACCTCGGGCGGAATCACTCAACAGGGGCCCACGGTCACTCGGGACGGTGTAGGCCTCTGATCTTCGGAGGGATTCCTGCTGGAGGTCGGGACCACACGTGGTCCAAAGCACAAGTTCGTAGAACGTTGTGAAGGGGTTGCACTCGACAATAGTGCACGGTACCCAGGGGTCGCGGTTCCTCGTTACTCGTGGGGTCCACTTGCCTCAGCTTCGCTGGGGACTCACGATGGCCTGGGAGAGGTCAGGAAATCCACTTCTTGGGCTGCAGGGACTTCGGACTCCGGCGGGAGCGGCGTAGTTTGCGACCGTCGTTGTCGTTTTTGGTGCCTGCCAAGCAGGGGAGTCACTCCTTGACTCCAAGGGAGATTCTTCTGTCTTCCAAAGGTAGTGGAACGTCGAAGGGCCAGGATTCTTCTGTAGAGCGTCGTCCAGGGGTTATCTGCTTTGCAATGGCAAGGTTCCCCCTCTTATACTAAAAAGAGGGGATGGACTAGCTCTATGACCCCACCTATGGGAGGGTCAAGGGAGGGGGTGGCTACACCCACTTCCCTTTGTCCAGTTTCGCGCCAGAGCAGGGGCAGGTAGCCCCTGAGCTGGTTTGAACTGGCATATGCACAGAGGAGCCTTCTGCTCCCCCAGTGCAGGACTTCAAAGCACTCTAAGAGTGCACCCACCCAGCCCCAATACACTAAACCCTGTCTGGGAGGTGGTTACACCTCCCTGTGACAGGATGCCTATTGTTGGGCTTCCTCCACTGTGAGTTTCGGTCATCAGCAGGAGGGCAGCCCAGTGTCTGTGACTGGTGGCATCCATTTTGTGATGCCAGGGCTCTTTAGGATTCTACCGCGTTTCCACAGCAGGTACATGTCTTATCCCTCTAGAAGGGTGGAATGCTACCCCCGCCGCCAAGATTGGCGGGGGGTAGTATTCCAAGATGTTTGACACCAAACACGACATGTTTTGATGCAGCCATTCCAAAGTTAGCATTTACCGCGAGGATATAATGCACTTAAGAGTATATGGTTTAACCGCATCCACAAACAGCACCAGAGAATGGACTCTGAGAACTGCAGAGGGGCCCTGCTCATGCAGAGGCACCCCCTCACATAGAAGCCAAGCACCCTGCCCTCAGGATTGATAGGGCCTGCCATAGGGGTGACTGATAGGTTTATATGTGTGTGCAGGAGAGATATAGGAAACCTATATCTCAGTGAGGGGTGCTAGCACCACCTCACCCAGGCTGCAGTAGCAGGCCTGTGGTGTCAGATTTAGACTGCTTCCCAGGGGTGGCATAACACATGCTGCAGCCCCTGGTAGGCCTGTGAAGTACCTATGCCCTTGGCACCTAAGGTACCATATACTAGGGACTCATAAGGCACCACAGTATCCAATCACTAGTGCACCTAGAGTGCACTCCATGTCATTTAGAGAGAGCAGATAGACTGGGGCCCTGAATAGCAGGGTCCCAGTCCAACTAAGTCATAAACCAGCAAAACACCATAAAAAAGTGGGGGCAACCATATAGTCAGATTCCACCTTCCTACATAACCCCCCCAAACGAAAGGAGATAAGGCTAACCTTGACCAGTTGAGCCTATATTGACTAAGTGGCCATATAAGGAAGCACCTGCACTAGCATGGTTGCCCCCTATGTTATGGTCCACTAAGCAATCCCTCGCCCTAAGGGTATGAGAGGGTCTCCACCATGGGGAATCACTACCTCTGGTGTGCTTAGGTAAAGTACAAGGCCGGTGAGGTGTCTGAGTAGGGAAGTGAGGCCCTAGGAATGTTGGCCTCAGCTTCCTCAGATCACTGGTCACCATGTATGCCTGTCTTTCCATGACTGAGTTGCACTTTGCTCTAAGGGTCAACCTTTGGCTGCCTACAGCTGGGGGTTGGGTCCCTTTGGATGGAACACTGGAGGGACATGGCAGGTTTGGAACCTTCTGGTCCCAGGTTTGCCCTTGCCTACCAGAGTCCTTCTGGGGGAGGTCCCTACATAAAGGTATGGGGGATCCCTCAGTGTGTAGAGGAATTTTCACCTGGCTAGGGCTACTAGACTGGGTGCCCCTAATCTGCTGATGGGGGCTTCCTCTGGACAGGGGGCCCGGGGGGTCCACTGACCTCCCTGACCTCTGCAGCCCTGGGCTGACTGAGGCAGGGTAGAGAGGGGCAGGTTACCTGCTCCAGACTGGGTACCACCTTGGAAGGGTCCTCTGCCATCAGGGGTGTGGCCAGGCCAGGCCTGACTACCTCTGTGGCAGTTCCTTCACTAGGGGTAGGGTCAGTTCCCTGAGGAGGCTGACCCTTACCTACTGTCTGGGGGAAGAAGACTTTTCTTCAACCCTTGTGCTCTCTTTTGGGGGAGAGTGGGCCATTCTTTCAGGCTCCATCTCTCCAAATTCTTGGGCTGGGGCTGTGGCCATCACAGCCCCACTAACCTTTGCAGGGACGCCCAACATCCTAAGATGGGTTTGGTGTTCAACTTCAGCCCAGGCTGAAATTTCCAAATCATTGCCCATCAGGCAATCTACAGGTAGGGTTGGGGACACTGCCACTCTTTTTGGGCCTGTGACCCCCTCCCAGCTGAGATTGACTATGGCCATGGGGTGATCTGTTCTGACACCATCAATGTTGGTCACCTGGTATTTAAACTCAGGTAAAAGCTGGTGAGGGGGGACTAGTTTCCCTGCCACCATGGTGACACTAGCCCCTGTGTCCCTAAATGCCACAGCTTTCTGACCATTAATCATTGGCTCCAGTCTGTACCTGCCCAATGCTATGGGACCCATGGTAAAGGTGGCAAATCCTATACCACCATCAGAGTCAGAGGAGTCTGTTGAGGGGTCCCTGTCTAAACTAGGGCCCACCTCTGTTCCTCTTGCAAAAGCACCTAACTTTTTGGGTGCACTACTCCCAACTGGAGGATTACTACTGGTAGTACCAGGAGGGGTGGTAGTAGTTGTGGGAGGAACATTTTCTTTATTGCCAATCCTGGGGCAACTGGGATCAGTTTTCCAGTGCCCAGGCTTTTTACAGACATGGCAATATGGTTTCTTTTCAGGAGAGGAAGGAGTTTGGGACCCACCCCCAGAAGAGGAATTTTGGGGCCCTGTAGTGGACTTATCCTTAGATTTATCCCCACCTTTCTCTTGGGACTTGGTAGAATCTTTCTTGTGGTCACCACCCTGATTCTTAGGCCTTACCCTGGTTCTGACCCATTTGTCTGCCTTCTTTCCCAATTCTTGGGGAGAGGTCAGATCAGAGTCCACCAGGTACTGGTGTAAAAGCTGGTTTTGACAATTATTAAGGATCTGTTCTCTCATCATTAGATTATAAAATCCTTTGAAATCAGTAACCCTACTGCCAACCAGCCAACCCTCCAGAGCCTTGGATGCACAATCTACAAAGTCTGTCCAGTCCTGAGTCTGTGCCTTCTGGGTATCTCTGAACTTCAACCTGTACTCTTCAGTGGTTAAGCCAAACCCATCTATCAGTGCACTCTTCAGGACCTCATAATCATCAGCATCCTCCTCTCTAACAGTGAGGAGCTTGTCTCTTCCTTTATCTGAAAAGGAGAGCCACAAGATTGCTGCCCACTGCTTTTGGGGGACCTGCTGTACTCTACAGGCCCTCTCCATAGCAGTTATCCATTTGTGGATATCATCCCCACTCTGGTAGGGAGGAACAACCTTGCTCAGGTTCCTATGGTCAGGGACATATTCTCTGCCTCTAGGGACACTGTTGCTGCCACCAGGGGGTTCTAAACCCTCCCTTCTGGAAGCTCTCTGGATCTCCAGGGCTTCTCTATCCAGTGCCAACTGCTTGGTTCTGAGGGCCACTTTGGCTTCCTCATACTGGAGCAGTTTGCACCTTCTCTCAGAGGAGGTCTCTCTTAAGTTAAAGTATGAGCTCCTCTCTTGGACAAATTCTCTGCCAGAGTGATAAGAGTGCTCAGATTCCCTGGAAGGGGATCTGTGCCTCTCATCCACTCTGCCAGTTCTCTTAGGGAGAACTCCTCTGTCCTGTTCAGGCTCCTTGAAGCCTGGCCCTTCAACCACAGAGTCTTGGTCATTCGGATTGTCCTCATCTGACCCAGATACTATGATTGACCCACCCACTGATTCAGACCCCTTAGCTCCTAGAGCCAATCTAAGGTCATCTGCTGTCAGCAGATCTATCAGGTGTAGTGTTGAGGGACTCTGTCCTAGTCTCAGGTGTCTGTCAACACACATGGCTCTCAAGTCAGAGAAAGCCATGTCCTTATACTGAGGCTGAGTGGATCCACTGGGTCCACCCTTTAAGGACATTCTAGTGTTGTGCAGTGTTGTACTACCTACACTAGTTTGTGGCCTACTGATCCTAGCTTGAGCTGTGGAAAGGGTGTGCTATCCCTTGGAACACAGCTCTAAGTTCAGTAGAACTTATTGATACTAAGCTTGACTTTATATGTACCTTGAGTACCTATAATGGTTTTCAGTTAGTAATTCAAATAGAGATTTTCTGGTAAAACAATGGCAAGCTGGAATCCCACACGCTGCCCACCAATGTGAGAAGTTGGCCTGGTATATGCTGTTCACTAATTAAAGTGGACACCTTGCACCAGGGCAAATCGACTCTTATGGTAGATAGGTTTAAGACAACCTTTTAAAGAAAGCTATCCTAGTGGTAGCTGTGGAGAGCAGCCTTCAGGCTAAGTCTCGGAGGAATGTAAAGCAGCTTGTTTTACCATATAATCTCTTGAATCACCAAATGAAAAGACACCACACAGGTATATATATCAAATATATATGTATTTATTTCTAAATAACTCTCTACTAATCTCTTTAT
Source organism: Calotriton arnoldi (assembly GCA_963921515.1). Taxonomy (NCBI): domain Eukaryota; kingdom Metazoa; phylum Chordata; class Amphibia; order Caudata; family Salamandridae; genus Calotriton; species Calotriton arnoldi. Next base: position 11,118 of record CAWUFW010027703.1, read on the forward strand.
GAGATTAGAAGACAAACATATGCACAAATCAACGTTTCACAATAAGTTAAGCACAAAATATGGCTGGGGCCCTAGGGGCGTACCAGACCATATACTAAGTAAGAGACTTAGAAACAACGACTTGCAAGGAGACAAGGCCTAGGGCCTTCAGAAGTGCTGGGGCCTCACGAAACCACCCAAGGCAGGTAAGTAAAGGACCCACGGGGGACGCGTGCAGTGTGGATACACAGGCGCGAATCGCCGTTAACTTCAATGGGGCAAGTCGCGGTTGGAAATAAAGAGTTTTAGGATACTTCGGGAGAACCTACAAGCAAGTCACTTACAGGGTAAGTAGTTCTAGGGCCCACACCCACAGGAGCACCGTAGTGCTGGAGTTACCTCACCCAGGGAAGCCGGGTGCACAGGTGTCCTTTGGTGTCGGGTCGCGGCGTCGTTTTCAATGGCGAACAAAGAAGACTTGCTGCTTGCGGGAGCTGAAGAAGTGTCCGGTGGAATCCAAGCCTGGATTCTGAAGAAGGATGACCTGAAAGCAGAGGGGACAGTGTTCAAAGTCACTTGGCAGTGACCCGGGGCAAGGAAGATGGATGCCCACCGTCGTCGGTCGCTTCAGGTCGGTTGCGGGTGCCTTGACTCTTCAGCCACGTGGTCCAGGAGGCGTCGACGACGACCAGGAGCTGGATTCGGTGTGTCCCTCGACGTCTGCAGCTGACTGCGGTGTCGGCAACTCGATCGGAGCCAACAAGCCTTGGCAGCCGCAAGTCTCGGGGAGATGAAGAAAAGTCGATGGCGCAGACCAGCAAGGTCTGAGGGACTCACCCAGCGAGGGTAAGTCAGGGCAGGCCTGGAGCAACCAGGGGAGCCCTTTGGTTTCTTTAAGAAGTCTTCTGGGGACCCACAAGCCAGCGGGCAAGGGATCGCGAAGACACCTCGGGCGGAATCACTCAACAGGGGCCCACGGTCACTCGGGACGGTGTAGGCCTCTGATCTTCGGAGGGATTCCTGCTGGAGGTCGGGACCACACGTGGTCCAAAGCACAAGTTCGTAGAACGTTGTGAAGGGGTTGCACTCGACAATAGTGCACGGTACCCAGGGGTCGCGGTTCCTCGTTACTCGTGGGGTCCACTTGCCTCAGCTTCGCTGGGGACTCACGATGGCCTGGGAGAGGTCAGGAAATCCACTTCTTGGGCTGCAGGGACTTCGGACTCCGGCGGGAGCGGCGTAGTTTGCGACCGTCGTTGTCGTTTTTGGTGCCTGCCAAGCAGGGGAGTCACTCCTTGACTCCAAGGGAGATTCTTCTGTCTTCCAAAGGTAGTGGAACGTCGAAGGGCCAGGATTCTTCTGTAGAGCGTCGTCCAGGGGTTATCTGCTTTGCAATGGCAAGGTTCCCCCTCTTATACTAAAAAGAGGGGATGGACTAGCTCTATGACCCCACCTATGGGAGGGTCAAGGGAGGGGGTGGCTACACCCACTTCCCTTTGTCCAGTTTCGCGCCAGAGCAGGGGCAGGTAGCCCCTGAGCTGGTTTGAACTGGCATATGCACAGAGGAGCCTTCTGCTCCCCCAGTGCAGGACTTCAAAGCACTCTAAGAGTGCACCCACCCAGCCCCAATACACTAAACCCTGTCTGGGAGGTGGTTACACCTCCCTGTGACAGGATGCCTATTGTTGGGCTTCCTCCACTGTGAGTTTCGGTCATCAGCAGGAGGGCAGCCCAGTGTCTGTGACTGGTGGCATCCATTTTGTGATGCCAGGGCTCTTTAGGATTCTACCGCGTTTCCACAGCAGGTACATGTCTTATCCCTCTAGAAGGGTGGAATGCTACCCCCGCCGCCAAGATTGGCGGGGGGTAGTATTCCAAGATGTTTGACACCAAACACGACATGTTTTGATGCAGCCATTCCAAAGTTAGCATTTACCGCGAGGATATAATGCACTTAAGAGTATATGGTTTAACCGCATCCACAAACAGCACCAGAGAATGGACTCTGAGAACTGCAGAGGGGCCCTGCTCATGCAGAGGCACCCCCTCACATAGAAGCCAAGCACCCTGCCCTCAGGATTGATAGGGCCTGCCATAGGGGTGACTGATAGGTTTATATGTGTGTGCAGGAGAGATATAGGAAACCTATATCTCAGTGAGGGGTGCTAGCACCACCTCACCCAGGCTGCAGTAGCAGGCCTGTGGTGTCAGATTTAGTCTGCTTCCCAGGGGTGGCATAATACATGCTGCAGCCCCTGGTAGGCCTGTGAAGTACCTATGCCCTTGGCACCTAAGGTACCATATACTAGGGACTCATAAGGCACCACAGTAACCAATCACTAGTGCACCTAGAGTGCACTCCATGTCATTTAGAGAGAGCAGATAGACTGGGGCCCTGAATAGCAGGATCCCAGTCCAACTAAGTCATAAACCAGCAAAACACCATAAAAAAAGTGGGGGCAACCATATAGTCAGATTCCACCTTCCTACAGATGCCCACAGTTCTATCAGGTCAAACAATAAATATTCATGTAAGCCCCTGCAAATGGTAACAAGAGACAAAAATACAGACCAGTAAAACAAAAAGAGAACAAAAACGCTATATAATCCCCTATAATACAAGGGGGTCAAACACCATCAGAGACAGTGGCCAAAAATTACTAAGTGGTCAAATATTCGCAATTAGCGTCATGTTGGGAAGCCGGAATGTACAGTACCTTGCTTTGCGATATCCGCCGCAAATTCAAAGGGGGTAGCCCAGCCCTGCCTCTTCCTGTCGATGACGGGCAAGGACGGGCCCGCCCTTGGCCCGGGCTTCGCCCGGGCGCTGCTCGCGCTGCGGGAGGCTGGCGGCGATTATATCGCGCCTCCAGGCGCGCTGCACAGCGTCAGAGCGGGCGACGAGGCAAGAGTTGCTGGGAGATGTAGTTCAGGAGAGCCGTTCCCCTCACGGCAGGTAAGAGCAAGATTCTGTAGCATTGGCCGTTACCCTCACGGCGGCGATATGGTGGTGTTGTCCCCCTCACTGCTGCCCAAGAAAAGAAAAAGATCTGCTGCTTTTGGCGTCCCGCACTGCGGGAGGCTGTCGGCGATTATATCGCGCCTCCAGGCGCGCTGCACAGCGTCAGAGCTGGCGACGAGGCAAGAGTTGCTGGGAGATGTAGTTCAGGAGAGCCGTTCCCCTCACGGCAGGTAAGAGCAAGATTCTGCAGCGTTGGCCGTTACCCTCACGGCGGCGATATGGTGGTGTTGTCCCCCTCACTGCTGCCCATGGAAAGAAAAAGATCTGCTGCTTTTGGCGTCCATTACCATTGTCTGTTTCTCTAAACAAAAGAGATAGTTTATTCTAACTTACAAGAATACTGTTTTGTTCGATAAGTGTAGCACTTCTCTCTACCTTACCCTTCTCTCAAGCAAGATGTAAACCCGTTTCTCTGGGGATAAAACACATGTGGAGACTACACTGCTCCTGAGAATTAAGGCCAAAGTTTCACAAGAAAACCTGTTGCTATTTCACTCAAATGCAATTCATACGTGAAATTTCCCTAACATAACACAGTCTTGTGTTATCACCAAATTTAAAATCAGACAATGCACAATTCCATGTGACTTCTCTTGCCACACGTGTCCACTTCCTACTTCCCGGAAGCTTCAAAATTCTGACTACACATAACGTAATACAAACTCAACATAGTGTGTTAGACATGAAAAATCAATAATCAATAATCGCCAAACTAATCTATAGAAACCATAACTCTGCTACCAAGAAATCTGATCCAGCGCGGCTAATATAAATTTTTCCTTATGACGTTAATCCAGAAAAACACCTACTCAACCTGAATCATATAAAACTTACGTCGGTGGGGCCCATTACACTGCATACATACATTCACTCAGTTTTCTGGATCAAACGCCAAGGAAAATGAGCTGCTGGACCAACGGGATACCTTATTAAAACGACAGAATTATAACCTACACATTATATACATTAACTTCGGATCCTGTCGGTTCTAAACATCAAGGTGTTCCGCTATTCAGTCGATGGACCAACTAGTAGAATCAGTTGATGGCGATTAAGTCCAGCTCAATCACAATTAAAACCTTTAACATTTTATTAATCACAATTTTATTTAAAGAACAACAGACTTATTTAGAGTTAGCATATAATTTTATCTAAATTCCTTGAGCAAAATAAGTAAAGTTCATAATTAGGCAAATACATTTATTATATCAGTCAACATTTAAGTAACAGATTAAGAATTTAGATGGAAAATACTCATTACCCTTGGCCATAGGGCGATGACAAGAATGGTTCACCAGGAAAGAAAGCTGAACCGCAGATCACAGGATAGGACTCCCAAACTGACTAACTGTCCCGCTAACCTCCTCGGACGCAATCTCCTCCCGGGCAACTCCCGCAACGGTCTCGTTCCTTCCCCAGTCAAAGTCCGAAGTCCAAAATGACAGAGTCTCTCGCAGCATCAGGATAGAAGAAGCGAAGACGCAGTGGTGTGTCCTTGCACAACGTAAGAGCAGACTCTCTTATACCGTATTCTCTGACTTGCTACACTTAAAGTTGCAATCTCTAGGGGCAGAAATCACGCTAATTGGTCCATTGGAGGGGTGGTGATGGTCACCTCATCGCCCTCCTTGTTCGAACCGGTTTGGGGACAATAATGCATACAGTAGTCCTCGTGCTCAATAATGTCCAAAGGTAATTCAATTTGTTAATATATTTTGTAACAAACTCCGATGGTCACACATTAGTTCATCCTTTGTCGCTCGATTCTCGCATCCGTTCCCATGCATATATGCTGAACTCTTTGGCACGATCCTTGTTGCAGGTCAGACTGGCCTTGATATCTCTCACTCCGGGCACAGGCCGCACACACGTGACTGGACCATTCACACTGCCCATGCGCGGGGGCCATTTTATTCAGCACATGCAATCTCGTTCTTTTCCGGCGGCCATTTTCGAAGCATGGCCTAGCAGGCCCGAACGAAACTAATATAAGAACAAACACAACAGAAATTAAAACATGGAAAATAAGCCTTTCTGTTTACCACCCGCCATTCTAAAGACCCGTGTTAGGTATTACCTAGCAGAAGCGACATTTAAAGCCATTTTACTTACCATCTGCATTCTTTGCCACGGTGCAATTCTACTACTGAACACAAATCATGCAATTTTACTCTATTTACTACGCAAATTACAATACTAATGTTATTTTGCTTCATATTTGTAGATAAATTAGAATTTTGTAATGCCAGCAAGTTGCCCATGTGTAATGTTTAATAAAAATGCATTTGTTGATTAGTTCATGCGTTTCAAATGGTTAGTATCATTAATCGTTATGGGGTTATTAACTTCCAAGGGGGTACACAAAAATATTTTGTTTTCCTTGCTCCATCACATGTGATGAATAGCCTGTCCACTGTATAAAAAAAGTCCATTAAGCCCTATCGCACTTGTAGTACGGCGGACGGGATATCCATCACGTTTGTGATGGAGTAACCCATGTGCCAATCTCTAAATCAGGCTCTAGGTTCTTTGAAAACGTTCAGCCCAGCTGCACATATTGCAACAACACCTTGAATACCTCATCCTCCTCAAGTGCTTCAACCATTCATATTTGGACACTGCCACTGAGTGTATCTAGGATACCAGATGGAATGTGGAGTGTGAGTTCCAGGAGTTCTCAGAAAGGCGGCTGGAAATGACAGATGGAGACTGGCAAGCAATGGAACAGCTGAGCAGCTAGGTGGCTGAGGTCTTTATTACTCTGAACCTAAATAAAGAGATTTGAAACTCATCCGTGTTTTGGAGTTACTTTTTCACAATGGCAATGAGCTGTGGAAGAGGAAAAACGCCTCAACACTTTCAGAGGTTACCTCCTGAAATGTCATTGATGAGAGACACCCCTGCAAAAAGCTCATGAAAGGTGAACCGTGTACCGAAGGCGAAGGGGTACGGAGTTTGTGGCAAGGCAGCTAAGACTGGAAAAACCATGACTTACAGAACTGCCATCAGTGAAAGAAGCATGCGAGTGCTGTCATTTAAGAGCGGCCGACCGTCTAAGCTCTGCTGTTGATGCACACAACTCCAGGTAGCTGTCTATTAATTTGAGCAGCCATCAAAGGGCTAGTGCTGCTGACTAAATATGTCTGAAAAAGAAAAGGCGAGTGAGCGCCGCTGACCGCTGCTGACCAAACAGGTCTGTGAACAGGGAGAGGCGGGTGAGTGTGTGCCACTGACTGAACTGCTTGCATTGTGCGTGGACGCTTTCCCGTAACTGAGCAGTCAACATGTAGTGATTGCGGTGGGGCCAACTTAAAGTGATAGTCACAGCATGATATAGTGTTTGAGGGTAGCAAACAGTTGGGCACGAGACTGAGCAATTACGGCTGAGTGATGGTGCAAAAGAGCAAGCTGATCTGGAGAAGCTAGGTGCACAGACATTAAACACTGGAGAATTCTTTCACGCAGAGGAGCGCGCCCTCTACGAGTGGAGCTCTGTGTATTCTGGGAGCCTAGGCACAGCGTTTATCAATAAAGCACGGCACGCATTAACACACTCGGTTCAGCTTAAAATTTCGAAGGTTATTAGAGAAATGCTCACTGGCTCGTATATAACACGTTCCAAGATTCTCACTGTGCAGGATGTTTCTGGGTGCAGACGCTCAACGCTATTAAGGGAAAAGGCTGCAATACAAGGTAAAAGCTAATTGGCAGATGTGCTGAGTGGCTCATTGGGTTAAACCAGTGAAAGGAGGTAGCCTATTGGTTAGCAGTTCTAGCTCTGCAGAGCTTAGAGGAAAGACAGTAAAGGGTTTTTGAGTGAAGGAAAGCTCCTTATTTATTGAGGCCTCGCTGTATTCTGGCGTCTCATCGGATACTGGAGTATTCAGGCACCAGTTAGAAAGTTGAACTTGAAATTCATTCTGTAGGGATGTAGTAGTGTATAATTAAGAATTGAATCCTGATACACACCCTGTACAGTGGTCCTTATGGTTTTAGGTATGCTAATTTCATAGATTTGATGTTACATCTGTCATTAGATATTTAGTAAGTGCATCCTTATGTCCAATTTGTAAGATAGCCCTTATGGCTTTTGGGGTATAACACTCCTATGGTAGTAAGTGGAGAACATACAGAATATAGCCCCTCCTCCATTTTTTTTAATGTCACCCAGTGATCCAAATTAAAATTGGGTCAAGTGGAAAAAAGTAGTTTTACAATATGCAAAGGTGTGTGGTGCTACTCTGGTGTGGAAAGGTGAACTTCTTTGCTTCTTCGTTGTTTGGTTCCTGAGAGGCAAGAGGTGTTTGAGCACCTCCCGGAGTTAAGTGAGAACAAAGCAGAATAATTAAATGAGTTTGAAGCATTGGTCAAAAAACCTGACAAGCATTACACACCAAAGGTCAGCATGATATTAGAGAGATATCACTTTGGTAGAAGAGTACAACATGCACAGGAGTCAGTAGAGAACTACTTTACCCACTTAAGGAAATTAGCATCATCGTGCAAATTTGAAGTCAGTGTGGAAGACAAAATCAGGGACCAATTTATGTTGGGGTGTAGCATGGAGATGGTAAGGGATGAAATATGGCAAAGGGATGAGCTAAATATAGATGAGGTAATTCTCATTGCGAAGAAGATAGAACATTCACTTGCATGTGCGGATATAATCAAGAAAGAGAACTACAAGGAGAATGGTCACACAGCAAGAGAACAGGTGCGCTGTGATGGAAAACCAAGAATGAGAGTACCCTGAAGAAAACATTCATGGGAAAATGCTTCAGGTGTGGAGTGGTTGGTCACATGGCCAATGACAAAAAGTGCCCTGCTTTGGATGCACTGTGTAAGTCATGTGGAGTTAAAGACCACTACGCAAAACTGTGCAGGTAAAAAAAAAAAGAATAGAAGCGTGAAGAAGGTGGGCATTGATGATGATGATGAACCTGATGAATATGAGAATGATGATTTGCAGGTGGGGGAAATCGTTATTCAGCTGAGTGAGCGAAAAGGGCATGGCCCAAAGGATATGTGTTGTGTTGAGTTGTAACTATTATCTCGCACTGACCTCTTATTCTATTCTAGAGTGCTTAGGTCTGTGCAGTGCGATCAGTGGAATATGGTGGTGCTACTTTATGTGCCATTAAACTTTGTTTTACACCGTCTTGGACTACGCCTCATCTTTAACAATTTGGCGACGATCTGGGATACTGGCACCGCCACACGGACCATGCATCTTCATTGATTTTTTTTTCAGATTTTGGGCTGTCCCGTTTTAATTTATTGCAGCCGTCTTTCTGCCTACACTTTCGTGTATTCACCACCTGCGCTTTTGGATTTTTTTTTTTGCACCCTCGGAGTGTTTCTTGTGTGTCTGCTGTCTTACTAGGAATTCGGCATCTTTCAAAATTTCACCGGAGACTCACCGTTACTTTGAGGATTCTACTATTCCAACAAGAGAACTTCTCTTTCGTCTTCAAGTGTGACGTTTCACCTCTTCTAGAAGCCTGACATTTCATCCCTTCAAGAAGTTACAAGCACTCCTGCTCCTACGTTTGTCTGTTTGGCAAGAAGTTACAGCCACTCTTGCCCCTATGTTCGGCTTGTTGGTAAGAAGTCTCGTTGGCAAGGAATTACGGACACTCTGGCTCCTACGTTCGTCTCATTGGCACGTTTATGCGATGCTCTACGGCTTTATGTGCGTTACGTGCAGCCATTTTGAATTTGCATGTTTTCCTTGGCAACCGCATTCTCTACAAGACACGTCAAGCGGCATTGACGCTGTATAATTAGATTCCTCATACAAATTTGTATACCGGAATTTACACACACCTTTGGACATACGGTGAGATTTTCCCCTCGTAATTGTGTTATTTTGTTTTCAACATCTGATCTATTCAAAGCATCTATTCCGCAGCAACACTCTTAATGAAAGCCTACTTGATATCATCTTAAAGGGTGAAGGGTGGACGCTTGATTTTTTTTTTAGCAAACAATTTCCTTTGACTATCATTACATTGCTTTGGTAGACTTCACAGTTTCAAGTACAGTTTCAAGTGTTTTTTTGGTTATTGTTATATGTACAAACATGTCTACACAAAATTATAGCTTAGCTCCTCCTCAGTGTTTTGGCCTGCTGGTAGTTTCCCTTGTATGAAATGGCCAGAATGGAAGGCATATTTTTTAAACTATATTGAAACTTTGATGTCCAAGGAACAATGTCAGCTGCACAAAAGAAATGAATTTTGATACATTCTGCGGGGCCTGAAGGCCTTAAAGCATTTAATCAAATGGCAAGAGTTGGTGGGGGTTGTGATCAAAATGTGTTTTCTGCAGCAATTAATGATTTTGATCGTTACTTTTCACCCAAAGTTTGTATTGGCATCTTAAGGTACAAATTCTTCCAAAGAAAGCAAAATATGGATGAATCAGTAGACAGTTATATTTCTGCATTAAGAACATTATCTCTTGATTGCCAATTCGGGGGGCTACAAGAGGATTTCATTAGAGACCAAGTGGTAATGCATGTAAGATTCAAGATAGGTTGTGGGTGAATGGCGATTCTAAACTCGATTATATTTTAGCAATAGTAGGCAAGGCTGAAATGTCGTGTAGAAGTGCTAAAGAAGTTAAAGTTGAAGATAATAGTAAAAGTAGTAGTACAGTGGCTAAAGTAGGAGGTGCTGGCGTATAATTGGACAATTACAATAGGAAAAAAACAGGAATTTTTAAAAGACCGCAATGCTGGTGCTGACAAGGATAAGCTCAAGTGTTACAGGTGCGATAGCAAGTTCCATTTGGCAAACAACAAAAGTGGTCTAGCCATTAAACAAAAGTGTTCAGTGTGTGGTGTCATTTGACATTTTGCAAAAGTGTGCAGGAAAAACAAGAACAATAAAGTTAAGTGTGTTGAAGAGGGTGGGACTTGTGAGAGTGATGGTGACAGCAAGGACACGGATCTTGAGAGGTCGTTTTTGTTAAATATTGGAGATACGTCACCTGTGATCTTGAACATTGACAATACTGCGATAAAAAAAAGCTTATTTGCGACATGATGATTGTGGAAGTGGAAGTGCAAATTTATGCTGACTCTGGGTCTCCATACTCCATAGTGAATGAAAGTGTGTGGAAATCAAAGTTTGTAACCAAACTGGGAGCTAATTTAGAGCCTTCTGATATCAATCCAGAGGGATATTCAGGAGAGAGGATAGAAATAATTTGTTTCCGTCTACTTGTATTCAAGTTTAAAGACCGTGAGTGTGTGGCTAGGTTGTATGTATCCAAACAAGGACCTTCCGTTTTAGGATGGTTCAAACAAGGGAAACTTGGCATTATATTGAATCCCAACAGTCCTGATCCCGTCATGGTTGTTGGAGAGTGTGACAAATGTGGTAAGGACATGTTAAATAGGATTCCTGAGGTTTTTAGAGACAGCATTGGTGAATTGGTCAGTTTCAAACAAAAGATCATTTTAAATGATAATGCTTGTCCTAAAACTTATAACGTGAGAAATATCCCTATAATGGTGAGGAGTGAAGTGGAGAAGTGGTCTAAGTTAGTTGAGAATGACATCATTGAAAGAATTGAATCTTCAGAATGGGTCTCTCCCATTGTGGCCGCGAGACGCTCTAATGGGAACATCAGATTATGCATTGATTTGCGCCATCTCAACAATAGTATTGTTATCGATCAATTTCCTTTACCTCGCATTTCCGAAATGTTAGCATTAATAGGCAAAGCAAAGTTTTTCTCTTGTATTGATCTTTCAGCTGCTTACCATCAGATCGTGTTACACGACAGCTGTAAAAAGTACACTGCTTTTATTCTACCATTTGGTTGTTTTCAATTTAAAAGAATGCTGTAGGCCTTGCTTCAGCGGCAGCTGTATTTCAGCGCATTATGCATAACATCTTTGGCGATTGTAAAAATGCTGTTTGTTTTCAAGACGATATTCTTGTGTTTGGCAACAACAAGACAGATCATAATTGTGCGCTGCAAGAAGTCTTAGGAAGATTATCGGCTAATGGCCGAACTGTGAAACATGCAAAATGCAAATTTGGCATTACCTCAGTTGCTTTTTTGGGTCATGTGCTTTGTGGAGATGGAATTAAGACCAAACCTGACCTTGTAGAGGCCATTCGAGTGGCACCATCTCCAAGTTCTAAAGATGATGTAAGGTCATTTTTAGGTTTAACGGAATTCTACTCAAAATACATACAGAATTTCTCATGCAGAGTTTTCAATATTCAGCAATTGTTAAAAAACAAGAGTAAACTTGTATGGGATGTGAGTGTGAAAAGGAGTTTAAAGATGTTAAGTTGCCAATTGAAAATGCAGCAGCTCTTAACTGTTTTGATCCTAAACTTACCTGTGTCATCACGACTGATCAAAAGGTTTGGGAGCTGTTTTAGCACAAAAACTGGAAAAAGGGGGTGAGGCTATAATTGCTTATGCTTCAAGGGCATTGTCCCCTACTGAAGAGAAGTAGTCCACCATAGAAAGGGAGACTTTAGCTTGAGTGTGGGCCTTGGAACATTTTAGAGTTTTTGTTTGGGGCAAACAGTGTGAAATTAGGAGTGATAATAAGCCTTTGGTACGTTTACTTACCACTGACGGAATGGTCAAGACTTCCGCTAGAATTGGCAGAATGTCTATGAGGTTACAGGACTTTATTTACAAAATTGTGTACGTGCCTAGGAAAGATAACGTTACTGCTGATTTTTTGTCAAGACTCCCTTTACCTTTGAAAGAGAATGCCCAAAACATATGGGATGACTTTCACATCGCTTTGGTACATGATAAAGGTGCTATGCCTATTAAAAATGAAACTTGGTGTGAAGAGTACTTGAAAGATGAAACGTTACAAGAAATTCAGAAGTATATAATTGAGGGCTGGCCTGCCAAGAAAAACCTTACCCCTGAGATTAGGAGTTTTGGGAGGTGAGAAATGAGTAATCCTATACTAAAGGTACTATTTGGAGAGGGGATAGAGCTGTTCCTCCCACCGGAATGAGACACATTATTGTTCTGCATGGGCATGATGGTCATAGTGGTATTGTTAGAACTAAACAATCAGTCAAGAAAATGTTTGGTGGCCTGGTTTGGACACTTTTATTGAACGCATTGTTAGCAATTGCGTCAGTTGTGCAAATTCTGACAAGTCATTAAAGACTTTGAGACCCAACATGGGGGAACATTTTCTTCCCAATGGTCCTTGGGAGACCATTGCCATGAATATCATGGGTCCCATTGGTACTAAGAATAAATATATCGTTGCAGCCATCAATGTGTTTTCCAAGTGGCCAGTCATGAAGGTTGTAGAAAGAGTAAACACTGACACAGTGTTGTTGTTCTTAGATGAAGCCTTTACAGAAGAAGGCCTTCCTATACGAATTATTACTGACAATGGGGTACAATTTCTATCTAATAAGGCGATAGACTATTTTCAGAGCATCAGAGTCATACATTGCACTACCTCTTTATATAATCTCAGTGGGAACGGTATTATTGAGAGGTTTAATAGAGTGCTCAAGGGTGCCATACAAATTGCTGGTGTGGACGATGACAAATGGGAAGTTCAAGTGTTGAAAACCACATGGAAGTATCGAACTACTCCCAATGACATGACTGATTGGTCTCCTTTTGAGATTATGAGAGGCAGATTACCTAGAATCAAAAGTAATCCATCTTGGTTAATAACCTCTACTAAAAGTTCTGTTGATTTAGACAAAATCAAGAAAAGAATTGAAAGAACCCATATTGTTAACAAGAATAGGTTCGATATAAAGAAAGGATCTAAGAAGGATCCCTTGATTCAGAAAGGAATGCTTGTCAAAGTAAAAAAAACTTGGAAAGTGTGCAAAGGAGTAAGTCAGTATATGGGACCTTTTGTTGTGAAAGATGTTTTAAAAAATTCTGTGAGACTATCTAATGGTAAAGTATGGAACTTAAGTAGAATAGCTGTCCCCAAGGGTGAGAAAAAGTTGTATATAGGAGAACGTGCTATACCTAAGCAAGATTTTGACATAGATGCAACTGTCAGGAAGGATGTTATTGAGAATGGATATAATGGAAGTGACAATTTCAAGACTGCTGTGAGCATTGAAGGAATTTGCATACCGGATACTGTTTGTGATCCTTTTGTTTCTGGTAATGGTAACGAACATAATGTCCAGGAACAAGACAAGGTATCTGTGCCTCATACTTCAGAAACAAAGTGTTTACGCAGAAGAACTACATGGTTATCAGATTTTGTTACTCGTATTAGAGATACGGTGTATGTGTAACTCTATTTTGACAAAAGTCGTATGGATAAATTTGAATGCTGTAATCTCATTTTTTTGTGTGTTTTTTTTTGTTCAAAGGAGATGTGTTGTGTTGAGTTGTAACTAATATCTCGGCACAAACCTTTGATTCTATTCTAGAGTGCTTAGGTCCGTGCTGTGCGATCTGTGGGCAGTTGGTGGTTGGAGACGGGCTGTATCGGATGTAATCTGGTGGTGCTACTTTATGTGCCATTAAACTTCGTTTTACACCTTCTTGGACTACACCTCATCTTTAACAATATGGTACATGAGTGAAGATGTTGTTTGACTCGGGAGCAAAAATACTTTTGATCCCCAAAGAATTTTACAATGAGAAACTGTCTGGAAATGTGAAGCTATACAAACCAGACATTCGGCAATTAGCGTATGGTGGACAACCCATTAAGTTGGTAGGTTATTTTGTGGGAGAACTTGAATACAAAGGGAGGATTACAGAGGAAAAAATCTTTGTGTCCTGCAGAGGAGACAGTATAATCAGTTGGCACCAACAATCAGAGTTAAAAGTAATTTTAGATTCCAATAGTTCACCTCCAATTTTGTTAGAAATGACAAGAAGATGACATGTAACAATCAAGAAGCTGTTGGCAAAAATAATTCCCAGAAGTATTTTGAGATCGGTTGGGATGTCTCACACAGTATATGCATAAGATTATTTTAAGAAAGATGCTAAACTATGACGCTAGGCGGCGTGCAGACAATATGGCCGCACCCTAGTGAGGCTCCGTCTGCCCTGGAGCAAATAACCAACATCTATCCTGAATCCGGGGGCTAACCTTGCCCAAAGCTGCACTGTTCTGCGCCGGAGGACCTAAGGAATTGACACGCACAGCCTGTGGCGAGTCAGAGTGGTGAGAGCCCCCGCTGAGTGCTGACAGAGGCTGCGGCCGGCCGGCCGAGCGCGCCTTTGCTGCCTGGGATCGTGGCGGGTGGAGGGGGGCCGACCCCTGCGGGGCCTGGGAGAATCCGCTGCTGCTAAA
>CAWUFW010027704.1:0-25413 GCA_963921515.1 Calotriton arnoldi
TCGGGTTAGGGTTTTAGGTGCTAAGGTTTATGGTTGGTTCACCACTATATTCCGAGGTCCTATCATCCTGGGCAAAGCTCTGTGTGTGTGCAGAATCCCTAAGACAATATCACTACATACATACACACATATAAACCTATAAGTCACTCCTATGGCAGGCCTTAACAATCCTGAAGGCAGAGTGCATGGTTCCTATGTGAGAGGGTGCCCCTGCATGAGCAGGGCCCCTCTGCAGCGTTCGGAGACCTTCTCTGATGCTGTTTGTAGTGCAGCCTGACCATATACTCTTAAGTGCATTATAACCTCGCGGTAAAATGCTAACTTTGGGATGGCTGCACAGAAACATGTCGTGTTTGGTGTCAAACATCTTGGAATACTACCCCCCCGCCAATTCTGGCGGCGGGGATAGCATTCCACCCTTCTAGAGGGAGAGACATGTTAACTCTGACCTACCCGGTAACTTCTTTCCAAAGCCCTGGCATCACAAAATGGATGCTGCTGCCACAGACACAAGTCTGGCCTCCTGCTGCTGACCGAAACTCCGGCAGGGGAGGCCTGGACAATAGGTTTCCTGTCTCAGGGAGGTGTGACCACCTCCCAGACAGGATAGTGTGTATTGGGGCTGGGCGGGAGCACTCTCTGGTGCTTTGAAGTCCTGCACTGGGGGCACACTTGGTGTCCCTATGCATACCCCAGTTCAAACCGGATCAGGGGCTTCCAGCCCCTGCTCTGGCGTGAACTGGACAAAGGAAAGGGGTGTAGCCACCCCTCTGCCCTGACTCCACCCATAGGTGGGACCACAGAGTAAGTCCAACCCCCAAACTTAGTATAAGTATAGGACCCCAGTCCTTAAGACTTTAGATATTCCCTGGACGAAACTCTGACACAAAATCCTGGACCTTCGACGCTCTACTTCAAGATTAGAGGACTGAAGAATCTCCCTTGGGGTCAAGGAGTGACTCCCCTGCTTGGCAGGCACCAAAGAAGCAATTGTCCGGTCTGCATCTCTGAAGCTCCCGTCGGACGCTGAAGTCTTTGCATCACCAGAGGTAGATTTCCAGACTTCCCCGAGGCTTCTCTAAATCCCCAGCGAAGCTGAGGCCCGTAGCTGTCGTGGGTAATGTGGAACCGTGACCCCTGGACACCGAGCACATTTGTAAGTGCATCCTCTTCTGGGTCTCCCACAAAGTCGTGCTTTGGGCTCCGAGTAGCCCCAGCCTCCAGCACCAACTGCACCGAAGATCACTGGCCTCCACTCCACGAGTGTCCTGTGAGCCAGCTCCACGTGCACCGTCTCGATGCTCCTTCGCGGTTGCTAGTCCGTTGGCTAGTAGCCCTCCACGAAGGCCAATCCTTTTCTTCTTGGGCTCCCTGGTTGCCCCAGGCCTGCCCTCACTTACCTTTGCTGGGTGAGTTCCTCAGACCTTGCTGGTCTGCACCATCGTCAATCTTCATCTTCATCGAGACTTGCCGTTGCCAAGGCTTGTTGGGTCCAATCCGGTCGCCGACACCACAGCACTCGACAGACATCGTGTACCAGCCCGAATCCTGCTCCTGGTTGCCGACAATGCCTCCTGGACTTCATGGCTGAAGAGTCAAGATGACCATCAACCTACCTGAAGCACCCGACATCGGTGGGCATCTCCTCATCGCCTTCCTGGTCACTGGCTAGTGATCCAGACTCTGTCCCCTCTGCTTTCAGGTTCTTCAGATCTTCGATCCACCCTTGGATCCACCCGGACACTTTCCATTTGGTCGCCAGCAGCACTTTGCAGCAGAACGCCATAGAAAACGACGACGAAACCTGAACCGGAAAGGCACCTATGCACCCGGCTTCCCTGGGTGAGGTAACAAGAGTACTCCGGTGCTCTCATGGGTAGAGACTCTAGAAAGACCTAGTTCTCAAAGGGTTTGCTCCAAGTCCTCCCAGACGCTTTCATTTGCAGCACTTTTTTCCCATTTTTCCCAAAAAAAACAAAATGTAGCTGTATTTTGGCTAATTTCTGGGACCCCTCCCGGGAATCCACAAACCCTGGGTACCTTTAGAATCCCCATGATGTTGGAAGAAAAGGACGCAAATTTGGCGTGGATACCTTATGTGGTCAAAAAGTTACAGGGGCCTAAGCGCGCACTACCCCAAATAGCCAAAAAGGTTTAGCACAGGGGGAAAAGGCCTAGCAGCGAAGGGGTTAATCAGAGGCCAGGTTTTCCTCTCCCTGATCCGGGGCATACACAGTTTGGGAATTAGTGGGTGAATTTCTGGGTTTGATCCTGGTTTCTGGCCTGTCTGCAGGGCTTTACTGTCTCTCTTCTCCTTGTCTTCAGGCTCATTCATCTGTTTGGTATGGGACCTTTTCATCAGGTTTCTGGTTTGGCTAGAGTTGACACCTCTGTTGATGAGTTCCTGATGGAGCCTGGAATCAGTCGAGGGATGGACAGGGGCTCGACAGTTAAAGTCACAGAGGATGTGAATTGTGTTCCTCAGAAGCATCCTTTCCAGTCACCCAAGTGGCAACCTGGTGATTACAGGGACAATGTACTTTATTTCACTCTGGAGAGGTTGGTTGTGTGAGACTATTCTGGTTGTCCTCACTTTTAATGCCTATTAATGTCGTTAATTCCTCAGTCTCTGCCTTGAGGTTATCAATAGCCAACCTTCGGGTTTCTAACAAGGATATTACTTCTGCTTGTGGCTGCTCAGCCCTACAGGTCTTTGCTCGGCATCTATGGGACACACTCGCTGGATTGGGAACTCTTTCAGTTCACTCAGCGGTGCTTCATTCCCTGTTACTCTCACTCCATCGTGGCTCATTTGTGTATCACTCCCTGGAGCAGTCAGTTCCTAAGGACAGCCTTGCAGACCACTAGAGTGTGTCAGGACCACAGTGGTTTCTCTCTCAATGGACTGCCACCTTTCTTGGGAGTTGTCTGCCACAAATGCCTCGTCTTCCATCACCTTATTCTTATAACATTGTTTATTTCAGATAAATCCATAAAACGAAGCAAGAATAAATAATGTAACAATCAAACATACATTTCATTTAACAATAAAGCTAAAAAATCCAAATTTATCAACACTCTTCATAACCAAAGGCACAGCAGGACTAGGTCATGAAGCAAGTTTAAAACCTATAAACTCAGAGATAAATTAAAATCTCGCTACTTGTGTGCAAAGTTTCTTCCTTATGATCCACACAGAGGTCAACACGTTGGCGACTGTGGAGGGTGAGACGGTCTGTACACGCTCTGAGGCTCCTCAGGGCTCCTAAGTGTCGCCCAACCCACCAGCTGGGGGCAAATCTGTAGGATTATCACTGTGTGAACTTCAGCAAGAACCGCAGACTTGTCGCTGGTCCCCTCAGTTCTAGAGTGATGTCCCAGGCATCCTTCACAGCCTCAAATCTAGTCGTGAACCGTGTGTGTTCATATGGAGCAGCTGTCACTGAAACCTTCCTTGAAAGAGTAACTTTACTAGGAGCATGAGGCCTAGAACAAGATCCAGGAAAGCACACTGGTGTGGATGCTGATACTCCTGGTCTGACGTCACTGACGGCTGCGGGTCCTGATGAAATCTCAGAGCACCGACCTACACAGTGAACAGAAAGAGGACTGACCCCTGCAGGCCCCCAAAGTGGGTGCCCATCACCCAACTGCATGTGCACCATCCCCTGCAGATGGCTTCTGTCCAGTTACATGGATGCTGCAATCACATGACAAGAGCAAACACTCTGCTACATGGTCCAGGGGGGACCACATCCCACAGGCGGTGCAAGAACAAGACACCGCTTTTGGCATAAGAGGTAGGGTCTGCTGAGGCTAGGTGCACAGTCACCTTACAACTCCTTATGTGAACTGGAAGAGGAAGTGAACAAGTGCTACACATGTGCAAATACTAGTATGAGCCTCTGTCCTACAACCACCAGTGAAGCTCCTGGAAATACCCAGTCAGCTATGGGGAACAGCAATCATTCTTTAGGGCCTGTGGATATTTCAGGTTCTTCTGATAAGTATTCAATAATATTAGTGAATTTTCACTCAAGGTGGTTTGTAAGAAGGTCTGTGGAGAAGGTGACTTCAGACGTGGTTGTATCACGTCTAACAAAATGTTTCATTGAACAGGGCAACCCTAGGGACATAGTGTTGGATAATGGAATTCAGTTTGTCTCGAAGAAGAACTGGGATCAACAATGAGAGAACAGCTCTGTTTAGACCTGAAACAAATGGTTTGGTTGAGAGAGAAAACCCAGAGGTGAAGGAATGTTCAGTGATCGAGAGCGAATGGGTCGGATTTGAAAAGGAATCTTGAGAAGATGATTTTGGCAAACACGGTGACTCCTCATTCTGTCACAGGACTGTCCCCTTTTGGGTCACTGAAGAGCAGAGAGCCGGTCCCTAAAGGTGGTCGTATGGTGCCAGGGATGAAAGCCTCGTAAAGGAAAGACTCCTAAGACATGCATCCTTGGGGAACATTATTCTAACCATTTTTGGGTTACTGATGCTACAAATCCTCATGGATATCAAACATGTGGAGGAGACAAGACTCTACTCATAGTACAGAGACAAATACAAATGCATATCAAACATGTGGAGGAGACCAGGCTCTACTCATAGTACAGACACAAATACAAATGCAGATGATGGAGAAAAGCTCCTCCCCCCCCCCCTCTGATCCTTACTTGATCTTCTGCAGCCGGGTGTCTGGTTGCTTCAGGACATCCCAGAGCAGGGATAAACCCTCGTCACCCAGATAATTCCAACTCAAGTCCAGTTCCAGCAAAGAGCGGTTGGAGCGAAGCACAGCGGCGAGATCTGCACAGGAAGCACCGGTTATCCCACACTCACTGAAGCTAACAAGGTGAGAAAAAGAGAAACCAAGGGAATTAAAACATTAGTAATTCTAATGATTTATTGCTCAAAAGTATTAAAAACAAGGCATAAATAGACATAGCAGCAGCTGTCATGCCCAGCACTCTCTGACCTGAGGTGCACAAGAAACACATTAACTCCTCCACTGCCACCTGGCTGGTAAGTCTGGGGCTGTCAAACGTTCTCCTTTAGTAGTGAGAAAAGTAGGTGAATGAGGTTCATTGCACACCCAGCTAGAGAGCGTTTACTTGGTGTATACACACTGGGTCTTACAGAAGACAAGCCCACCCAGGGACACGTAATGTACCACAGCACACAATAAAAAGCAACAACCGAAGTGTATCACTACATGAACTTCCCTGAGTGCACTTGTGAACTCAGTGCTCTTACACATGCACGACTTGTCTCTTTCCCACTCCAAGAAGGCGGCCTTTCAAATCCCAAGATGGCCGATGCTTCCTGGCTGAACCTGGCCTTGTAGAGAGTCATCCTCATGGAGTCGGTTCATGGAGCCGAACCCAGCTCTGCAAACACTGCTGAATATTGAGGCTAGGAAGAGGAAGGCAAAGCCTGCTGGGAACTTCTTCACCTGAAACCAGGTGCATGCTGGTCTTTTCCCTGGTCGGTGTGTTCTGCGTCCCCCATTGCAGTCCTCTTGGTTCGCCCCATGAAGTACATAGACCAGGAGTTGAGGGGACAGCACCAGGGCAGGGTGACCCCCGGAGAGGCCCCCCAGTGCTGATGACATCATAGGTGCTGTTATCCTTATTATTAATAGAAGATTGATTCTTATTCTGTGCACGGGCCAGGGGTCCCCAGGGGGTGAAGGGAGGAGTCTATGTTTTCACATTTGTGTGATAGTTGAACTGAACGCGGACCAGCCCACCCCAGAGGGGGGTTTATATTCTGCAACAAGGCTTCTCGGTTGACTCCTCTGCTTTCTTGATGTCTTTCTGTGACAGAAGCAACAATGTCACCACCAGGACATGGGGATGTTTGGCCTGTGTTGGGGGGACACCTCCTGGAAAGGGGAGCGATCAGTTATTTTCCAGCCTGGCGCAGTTTCTGGTTGTGAGCAGTGATGCTGCAGTGAGAAGGTTGGAAGACGAGTGCTCTACACACACAAGACCTAAGCCAAGGATGCCTCAGAAGCGCCCTGAAGTCTCATGTGCTTAGATGCTGAGCTGGCTTCTTATCCCAGAGATTCATACAGCATATGGCTAATGGCGCTGCTAGAAACACAACATTAACCAAAGTTCCAACCCCCTGAGCCCAGTTCTGTCATGTGTGGCTGTGCACACTGCTGTGTCACCATAAACTCCTGTTTGTGGGTGAATACAATTGTAGTTTCAAGTTCTGCAAACTGTGAGGTCCCAATATTGCCATTTGTGAGAGTTGTGAGTGAGGGATGGACACCAGAACTCAGTCACACACCTTCCTTGGTGGGAGAGGCTATCAAAGGTTAAAGGTGATCACATTTTAGCAAAAATGTAAATTGCATTGAGAGAGTAACACGTATGTACCTACAGCTACAATCTTTGACAGCTCCTGCATACACCTGATGCCCAGCACCGGCGGCAGCTCAGCCCAGCACCCTTTGACTCTGGGCAATAGCTCGTTTAATCTCCCTGACGGCCCCCAGCGCCTTCCGACCCTTAGGGGTGATTAGTTCGCACTGTTGTCCTTTCCAGGTTTTCGTGTTGACCATAGCGGAAATTGCCGCTGCAGCTCTGCGATCGACGCCGACTCCTCCAGCCCCTGGCCCTCAGGTTCCGCCGACTCCTCCAGCCCCTGGCCCTCAGGTTCCGCCGACTCCTCCAGCCCCTGGCCCTCAGGTTCCGCCGACTCCTCCAGCCCCTGGCCCTCAGGTTCCGCAGACTCCTCCAGCCCCTGGCCCTCAGGTTCCGCAGACTCCTCCAGCCCCTGGCCCCCAGGTTCCGCAGACTCCTCCAGCCCCTGGCCCCCAGGTTCCGCAGACTCCTCCAGCCCCTGGCCCCCAGGTTCCGCAGACTCCTCCAGCCCCTGGCCCTCAGGTTCCGCAGACTCCTCCAGCCCCTGGCCCCCAGGTTCCGCAGACTCCTCCAGCCCCTGGCCCCCAGGTTCCGCAGACTCCTCCAGCCCCTGGCCCTCAGGTTCCGCAGACTCCTCCAGCCCCTGGCCCCCAGGTTCCGCAGACTCCTCCAGCCCCTGGCCCCAGGTTCCGCAGACTCCTCCAGCCCCTGGCCCCCAGGTTCCGCAGACTCCTCCAGCCCCTGGCCCCCAGGTTCCTGCAGACTCCTCCAGCCCCTGGCCCCCAGGTTCCGCAGACTCCTCCAGCCCCTGGCCCCCAGGTTCCGCAGACTCCTCCAGCCCCTGGCCCCCAGGTTCCGCAGACTCCTCCAGCCCCTGGCCCCCAGGTTCCGCAGACTCCTCCAGCCCCTGGCCCCCAGGTTCACGCAGACTCCTCCAGCCCCTGGCCCCCAGGTTCCGCAGACTCCTCCAGCCCCTGGCCCTCAGGTTCCGCAGACTCCTCCAGCCCCTGGCCCTCAGGTTCCGCAGACTCCTCCAGCCCCTGGCCCCCAGGTTCCTGCAGACTCCTCCAGCCCCTGGCCCCCAGGTTCCCCAGACTCCTCCAGCCCCTGGCCCCCAGGTTCCGCAGACTCCTCCAGCCCCTGGCCCCCAGGTTCCGCAGACTCCTCCAGCCCCTGGCCCCCAGGTTCCCCAGACTCCTCCAGCCCCTGGCCCCCAGGTTCCGCAGACTCCTCCAGCCCCTGGCCCCCAGGTTCCGCAGATTCCTCCAGCCCCTGGCCCCCAGGTTCCGCAGACTCCTCCAGCCCCTGGCCCCCAGGTTCACGCAGACTCCTCCAGCCCCTGGCCCCCAGGTTCCGCGAGACTCCTCCAGCCCCTGGCCCCCAGGTTCCGCAGACTCCTCCAGCCCCTGGCCCCCAGGTTCACGCAGACTCCTCCAGCCCCTGGCCCCCAGGTTCCGCAGACTCCTCCAGCCCCTGGCCCCCAGGTTCCGCAGACTCCTCCAGCCCCTGGCCCTCAGGTTCACGCAGACTCCTCCAGCCCCTGGCCCTCAGGTTCCGCAGACTCCTCCAGCCCCTGGCCCCCAGGTTCCGCAGACTCCTCCAGCCCCTGGCCCCCAGGTTCCGCAGACTCCTCCAGCCCCTGGCCCCCAGGTTCCGCAGACTCCTCCAGCCCCTGGCCCCCAGGTTCCGCAGACTCCTCCAGCCCCTGGCCCCCAGGTTCCGCAGACTCCTCCAGCCCCTGGCCCCCAGGTTCCGCAGATTCCTCCAGCCCCTGGCCCCCAGGTTCACGCAGACTCCTCCAGCCCCTGGCCCCCAGGTTCCGCAGACTCCTCCAGCCCCTGGCCCCCAGGTTCCGCAGACTCCTCCAGCCCCTGGCCCCCAGGTTCCGCAGACTCCTCCAGCCCCTGGCCCCCAGGTTCACGCAGACTCCTCCAGCCCCTGGCCCCCAGGTTCCGCAGACTCCTCCAGCCCCTGGCCCCCAGGTTCACGCAGACTCCTCCAGCCCCTGGCCCTCAGGTTCCGCAGACTCCTCCAGCCCCTGGCCCTCAGGTTCCGTGAGACTCCTCCAGCCCCTGGCCCCCAGGTTCCGCAGACTCCTCCAGCCCCTGGCCCCCAGGTTCCACGAGACTCCTCCAGCCCCTGGCCCCCAGGTTCCGCAGACTCCTCCAGCCCCTGGCCCCCAGGTTCCCCAGACTCCTCCAGCCCCTGGCCCCCAGGTTCACGCAGACTCCTCCAGCCCCTGGCCCCCAGGTTCCGCAGACTCCTCCAGCCCCTGGCCCCCAGGTTCCCCAGACTCCTCCAGCCCCTGGCCCCCAGGTTCCGCAGACTCCTCCAGCCCCTGGCCCCCAGGTTCCGCAGATTCCTCCAGCCCCTGGCCCCCAGGTTCCGCAGACTCCTCCAGCCCCTGGCCCCCAGGTTCCGCAGACTCCTCCAGCCCCTGGCCCCCAGGTTCCGCAGACTCCTCCAGCCCCTGGCCCCCAGGTTCCGCAGACTCCTCCAGCCCCTGGCCCCCAGGTTCCGCAGACTCCTCCAGCCCCTGGCCCCCAGGTTCCGCAGACTCCTCCAGCCCCTGGCCCCCAGGTTCCGCAGACTCCTCCAGCCCCTGGCCCTCAGGTTCCGCAGACTCCTCCAGCCCCTGGCCCTCAGGTTCCGCAGACTCCTCCAGCCCCTGGCCCCCAGGTTCCGCAGACTCCTCCAGCCCCTGGCCCCCAGGTTCCGCAGACTCCTCCAGCCCCTGGCCCCCAGGTTCCTGCAGACTCCTCCAGCCCCTGGCCCCCAGGTTCCCAGACTCCTCCAGCCCCTGGCCCCCAGGTTCCGCAGACTCCTCCAGCCCCTGGCCCCCAGGTTCCGCGAGACTCCTCCAGCCCCTGGCCCCCAGGTTCCGCAGACTCCTCCAGCCCCTGGCCCCCAGGTTCCGCAGACTCCTCCAGCCCCTGGCCCCCAGGTTCCCGCAGACTCCTCCAGCCCCTGGCCCCCAGGTTCCGCAGACTCCTCCAGCCCCTGGCCCCAGGTTCCTGCAGACTCCTCCAGCCCCTGGCCCTCAGGTTCCGCAGACTCCTCCAGCCCCTGGCCCTCAGGTTCCGCAGACTCCTCCAGCCCCTGGCCCTCAGGTTCCGCCGACTCCTCCAGCCCCTGGCCCTCAGGTTCCGCCGACTCCTCCAGCCCCTGGCCCTCAGGTTCCGCAGACTCCTCCAGCCCCTGGCCCTCAGGTTCCGCCGACTCCTCCAGCCCCTGGCCCTCAGGTTCCGCAGACTCCTCCAGCCCCTGGCCCTCAGGTTCCGCAGACTCCTCCAGCCCCTGGCCCCCAGGTTCCGCAGACTCCTCCAGCCCCTGGCCCCCAGGTTCCGCTTCCATTACTGCGGTTGTTTCCTCACCGCAGGATCTCACTAGCGGGCCTTCATTAGACCAGGAACGCTCCAGGAACACCAGGAAGCTGAATGGCGGCTGCGGCAGCGGCGGTCTGAAGGAGAGGCAGGAGGAAGGTGGTCGGAACAGGCAGGCGAGTGTTTTGTGAGGCTCACAAGCGGGCTCCTAGTGGGCTAAAAGTGCGAGTGCCAAGTGTGCGAGAGCGCGGCTGCCCTTAGCTGGCGGCCGCAGAGTGAAGTGCCCGGGAGCGTCCGCGGAGGCGGCCCAACTAGGTTGGGTGCGGCTTGCGGTCTCCCAGTGTGCCCTGCTCTCCTCACCCTTCCCTGCCTCCTCATCACCCAGCTTGTGACTGGGCTAAGCCCCACGCTACTTCGTATAACTCCCCCGCCTCCCCATCTAAACGAAGTTTTACTCTCTGCCAATTGGGGCGGCGGCAACGGGGTAACGGAGAATGCGGTCAGGGAAAACTAGAGGAGCTGCCCTGCCAAAGGACAAGGAAAAGGCTAAAGAGGCAGCACTCACAGATCCCCCTAGCACGAACTCCCCTGCAATAGGTCTAGCAACTAAAGAAGATAGAGAGCGGTTACAAGAATTGGGAGCCCCAACGATAGCAACCCCCAAAAACGCAAGTACCGGGTTAATGGCCCCACTTAAAACACCTACAGTGGCGATCCCAGAAGCAAAACGGGAAGGCAGCTCCAAAGCTATTTTTGCGGCCCCAATCGGGCACCACTCTGCTCCAACCAGTAGCAAACAGGCACTCATTTACGACTTTTTAAAAGTCGTAACAAAATCTACTTCGGACAGACAGCATCGCAAAGCCCTTAAAGCGAGTGATGAAATCAGCACCAGTATAGTTTCTGAGAGTGAGGCAATCATGAAAGCTCCCAGCGAACAAAGTATTATCAGCAGTGAGCGCCGGAGATGTTCCCAGGCATCTCAGCGACTGGGCTGGGAAGTCCTGCATGAAGCTCAAAACACAGTCCCAAGCCACCAAGTTTTAACACCTAAAGCTCTTCTCTCACCGGAACCCAGACAAAGGCATAATTCCCTAGTCATCGAGGCACAGATACACCATCATCAGCATCCCACAGACCCTCTCAGGCAGCTGATATCATTTTCAACTCCACCTGGAAACAACGGCATCAAAGGCCCCAATGAGGGGGCCCCCGCCTATCAGATGACTATAAATACATCGAGCTTAATTGGGAATCTGACAAAATCTCAAGGTGCACAACATATAGACGCCCAGGAGTCTGTCTTCATCAACACCACCACCATAAGCAATAGCGACAAGCCCGGCTTTTCTTCGCTTTTGTTGGAAGCAGCTGTGGAACTACAAAAGTTTCAGAATCCTTGCAAGGCTAATCAACAGTTGGAGCGGTTCCTCTACCCTGAGATGAATGGACTAATCCACTCGGCGCATCCCTCTCAATCAAGGGATCACCCCAGTGGGACCCCGGTTCTCCCACACGTCCCCCAGCCAGCACGTTCAACCCATTGGGAATATAACGCCCATGTATCTCAAACCGAATCAGGCAGTTTCCCAGCATCTTCAGCTTGGCAGCTCCTGCTACAAACTATGGACACAATTGCCAAAGCAATGACTTACCATGCTGACAAACTGGACACTCAAGTGGACCTTTTAAATATTCTAGCTATCCACTTTCAAGGGGTAGAACACAAACTGCATAGCTTTAATGAGATGATCTCGAAGGTGCAGCAAGATCGGGAAACAACATATCAAATGTGTCATTGTCACTGCCCTCAAATAATCAATAAGCTGGCTGCCGTTCCAACTTTACTGACAGACCTTTTGGTTACAACAAGGGAAGCCTTAACAAAGAATGCCCCACAAGTTGAGATAGATCATGAGGCTTTACAGGTAATGGACACCGTACAACCTTGCCCCACGGGGGTGCAAATTACAAGTGGAACGGAACCTAACCAAGAGCTAATACAGGCAAATTCAACCGCATCCATCTCAGTAAATACCCTTGATAACCTAAACATTTCGGCTCTACAATTAATTGACCAATGTGAGCAGCCACCAGGTCATCTGTTGACAGCGACTAAGACATTATCCAAGCGGGAGAGAAAACGCCTTAGAAAAGCAAGAAACAGAAGACATTCTAGACAGGTAACCAACCCATTCCCCGTTAAAAAAGACCTGGGAACGAAACAGAGCGACCAAGATGCGGCTCTAACTCCCTCGGATGCAATCACAAATAAGGACCTTTTGAATTCCTCAGCCACCTCACTTACCACACCAAACCGTCTTAATGACAATAAAAGGGAATCACCGCCGTCGGAAAAAATATATAGCATATTTAAGCCCCCAAGGAAAGAGAAACATCAGTCAATTACCCAGGCTACTCAAACCACGCAAACTGCGAAACCCTCAACTATACCAAGAAATGTCACGAATGAGTCCAGTATAATCCATCTAAGTACGGTAAATTCGGTCACGGATAATGAGAGAGAAGAAAACCTCCATCCAGATCTAACTAATGATCTAAACCCTGGAAGCAATGGCGCTACTGGGGTAAGGGCCAACGAACAAAGTACACTAAATAACTCTAACGTTATTTCGACCATACCCCTGACTCTTATAGAACCCATACAG
This sequence comes from Calotriton arnoldi, assembly GCA_963921515.1. Classification (NCBI taxonomy): domain Eukaryota; kingdom Metazoa; phylum Chordata; class Amphibia; order Caudata; family Salamandridae; genus Calotriton; species Calotriton arnoldi. The sequence continues at coordinate 12,370 of CAWUFW010027704.1, forward strand.
CAGATAAAGTAACGGCAAGGGGTGCACATCATGAGTCACAGTGCGACATCTCCCCATATAACAACAAACTGGACTTTATCCCTCATTATGTCTCAAGGGGAAACCACGACATCGTAAACAGAAGCGTTCTGCTCAAACTTTTTAAAGCCCTTCCCCCTCTGAGCCACATTAATACTAGTGACATTGTTAGTATAGAATTTAAACAGAACCTGTATTTCATAGGTCAAGAAATAACCACTGCTACATTTGTAACCAACTTTCTTACTGAGAAATTTGGCAGCAGAGGGATCAATTCGCAAAGTGGGGTATTAAGTTAAAAAATATAGACCCCCCCCGGCTATCCCAGCCTGCTCCAACCGTTCACTAAACCAGCGGGCCTGTTAAAGGGAGCTAAAGGCCCAGACCACCAAAGCCCTCTAAAGAGGAAATATTCCACGACCAGGAAAATCACTATTACTTTCGCTCAACCAGAAGCCATCAATCCACCGGGACTCCGGTACTTCACCTCGGCAGGAACTCCCCTAGATAAGGCATGAACAAAACTTACTAACCCATTCCTGGGCTGTAACATCTGCTCCTGGAACGTGTTTGGCCTTTGGCACCAAATTGGAAGATCCAGGCTTCATGGAATTCATTACAAAATATAATATTCTTCTTTTTCAGGAAACCTGGTTGACAAACCTTACACCCATAATCGGTTACAAGGAATTCCTGAAGCCGCCCAAAACATTTACCAATCAAGGTAGAGCAAAAGGGGGCCTTTCAATTTTTATTTCAACCGATATTCCCTGGCAAGTTTCTTCTATAGATCTTGATTTTTCTTGGCTGCAATGTGTCAAACTAGAAGCACAGCCCCTTGTTTGCTTATTCTTAACATCTATATTCACCCAGCGTTCAAACAAAAACGGGCAAGAGTTGACCATTTATTAGCAACACTGGCTACATTAAAACTCGCTCATTTGGATGCAAACATCATCTTGTCAGGAGATTTTAACATGAATCTATTGCAACAGGGAAACAAGTGCTCCAATGAGTGCACCAGGCCCCAAACCGTCGCGATACTTTAGGTAAGAAATGTGTGGTCAGTCTGGCAGATCTTTCAATGAGCATGCTCAACGGTAGTGGCCCAACAGATTGCCCTCCAGCATACACAAGGATTACTCAAAAATCAGCCTCAACCATAGACTACACATTTACGGACCAAGATCTTTTTCCATTTATCACGAATTTTCAAATAATTGATAGTCTGAAAGCGACCATCAACCGCAATCTTTTACGTTGCTAAGAAACATCATAAATCCAGGACCAGCTAATGCATTGTCCCAACTTACGCAATGCTACAATTTAAAACGCCTTGTATGGAAACAGGATACGATCAGTGAAATTATGGGGACATGCACCCGTCTTTTGGAAAAATTTCTATCTGAACCAATAAACATACAGGCCTGGGAGCGCTTCATTCGAGAACTAAATTACAAATTTTCCAACCAGGCTTCAGGTGAAAAAGTGAGAAGACACCAAGGGGCCGCTTGGTACACCAAACATCTCAGGATTCAAAAACAACAATTGAACAAACAACTCAGAAGATTACGAACCCAGGGCTTAGCCCCCTCCCAGGATCTTCTGCTTCTAATTTCTACAGCCAGAAAAGATCTAAAAAGAGACATAAAGGTGGCAAAAAAGCGTTTAGTGAACAACTCTGGTCCAAACTCCACCATTCTTGCAAACAAAGGGACTCCAGGCTCTTCTGGGAAATCATCAACCAGTTAACTAATGGCAGGAACCGACATCACAACTCAGACATAATGGAAGATACCTGGAGAGCTCATATTAACATCCTATACAATGGAATTTCATCTGTCGATTCCGTAAATCATGGCTCACAATTAAGTGAGGGGGTACTCCTTGCCGGTAGTGTCAAAGCCACTACTAACTCTGAAGCACTTGAATTTTTTCCGCAGATCCGGCAAGAGCAAGTTATAAAAACCATCAAAAACTTAAGAACCGAGGGAGCTCCCGGGCCCAACGGCTTGCCAAATGCCTTGTTCCGGCACGACCCCTTATTCTGGTCCGGCCTCCTTACGCCACTCTTTTTCTCAATTTTAGCCTCCAGCACGATCACAGATTCTTGGAGGGGCAGTATATTAAATCCAATATACAAGTTGGGCGCTCGTTCTGATCCTTCTAACTACCGCCTGATAGCCCTAATTGACGTGGAGGCTAAAATGTAGGCATCAAAGTTGTTGGTTGATCTAGAGGACTGGGTCAGTAGTTGTAACCTTATCCCCTACTCTCAAACAGGATTCAGGGCAGGGATGGGCACACTTACGAACATCTCAGCGGTCACCCTGTTAGCCAACCAAGCCCTTGCAAAATCAAGGCCTTTGTACGCCTGTTTAATAGACCTTAAAGCAGCCTTTGATAAAGTTTCGAGAGCCAAGTTATGGTCAAAAATGCAAAACTGGGGTGCCCCTACCAAACTTCTGGATGCCATAATCAATCTGTATTCCCAGACGTGGGTTCAGGTTAGGAAAGGCGACGGGCACAGCATAACCAACAAGATCCAAACTCTTAATGGGTTAAAACAAGGGTGTGTGCTGGCACCTTGCCTCTTCAACATCTATATTGCCGACCTTGATAAACAACTCCGGTCAGTTCAATCAGACCCCCCTAAATTGGGCAAAATACCCACACCCAGTTTACAATATGCGGACGACATCGTGCTCCTCGCCCAAACACCTGTAGGCCTACAGCGACTAATCACCGAATTAGGAGCCTATACCTCCTCTGCTCAATTAACTATTAACCATCAAAAAACAAAGGTGATGTGCTTTGCCAGGCAGCTTAATACAACGGGAAAACGAAAATGTACCTGGCATCTGGATGAGCATCCTCTGACCCGGGTTGACTCATACAAATATTTAGGTTTTCAAATAGACCGCAATCTTAACTTTAAGTAACAACTGGCACAAGGACGTATAAAAGCTAAACAACTGCAGTTCGCCTTCAAAGTCCTAAGAAAGAAGCTCAGAGGTTGTTCAACTGGACATTTGCTGAAAGCCATTGCAGCAAAATGTCTTCCTTCCATTTCATATGGCTCAGGAATTTTAAACCTTAAAGATGCCACCATTTTAAACACAGCACAATCAACCTTTTTTAAGAATCTGTTTTTCATCCCTCGACACATTTCACAATCCCAAATCCGACTAGAGTATGGACTAAGAAACCACATTCCTGAGTTAAGTACTACTGGAGGATGAGGGATGCAGAGGACAACTCTCTTGCGCATTACTGTTGGGTGGAAATCGAAACCCAAGCCAGGCTAAACAACTCAACATTCAGAGTCCTGAAGGAATCCCTTGCGGCATTGCAGCTAGAGGAGGCCTGGCTCACTCTTCCAACCTACTCTGGTTTCAAATCTGTAGCCAACAAAGCAATTAAACGGACCTCTTTGCTAACAGATAAAACAGCCTTTTCAAAATAATCTCATGCTTGGGCGGTGATTCAAGCTTACCAGCGGCTGAAACCCCAACCATACCTGCTCGACCATTTTTCCCAACAGAAAAAGCACTACTTGACGTTACTGCGGCTCGGGCCATTTCCATCAAAGGACCTGACACCAAAATGGAAACATTCTTGGCAATCCAAGGAATGCCGCTTATTCGGAGTAGGGGATGAGTCTTTATTGCATTTAATATGCATTTGCCCCTTCCTGGCAGACACCCGAAGATTGGTCCTCCGGGAAGCCTTTAGGAAGGAACAAATAAGGTCATGCCGAGCAGCCGTCATCCAATGTCTTGGAGGACCGTCGATCCAACTATCCTGTAGAGCTATAAACTTTTTGAAAACTGCGGCAAAGGAACTGGAAAAAAAGAAAATGCCATTTGATTTAACAAGTTTTAACGTAACCAGCTTTGATATCCTCGCATGGTATTTACTGTATGTTTTAACCAAATTAGCTGCTACCTGCTGTAGAATGTATCTTTGTGTGCTTTTTTCTTTTAAAAGCTTTTAAAATGCACATTTCATGTATGGTGTGTCTTCACCTTCCAAAAGTTCTTACAATGTATATTTCATGTATGGTGTGTCTTCACCTTTTAAAAGTTCTTAAAATGCACATTTCATGTATGGTGTGTCTTCACCTTCCAAAAGTTCTTACAATGTATATTTCATGTATGGTGTGTCTTCACCTTCCAAAAGTTCTTACAATGCACATTTCATGTATGGTGTGTCTTCACCTTCCAAAAGTTCTTACAATGTATATTTCATGTATGGTGTGTCTTCACCTTCCAAAAGTTCTTACAATGCACATTTCATGTATGGTGTGTCTTCACCTTCCAAAAGTTCTTACAATGTATATTTCATGTATGGTGGTCTCCCCACCCTTTTATGATTTTTTATGAAATCAAATAAAAGTATCTTTGACTGACTGACTAGTTCGCACTTTACAAATACCGGATTATTATTTGTGGGTGAATACAATTGTAGTTTCAAGTTCTGCAAACTGTGACCACCCGATATTGCCATTTGTGAGAGAGTTGTGAGTGTAGGATGGATGCCGGAACTCAGTCACACATCTTCCTTGGTGGGAGAGGCTCTGCAAGGTTAAAGGTGATCACATTTTAGCAATAATGTAAATTGCATTGAGTGAGTAACACGTACGTACCTACAGCTACAATCTTTGACAGCTCCTGCATACACCTGACGCCTGTCGCTACATTTCATGTAGTGTAGTCACTGTTAAGTGCTGCATTTGTGTGTGAAGGTGATGAGTCTTGTGTAAACCTATGCCCAGCAGCATTTTATCCTGATACAGTGCTATCTTTAAGGATCCCTCCACCCTGTGGTGGCATCAGGGGTGACTGTTCTCACACTTTACATGAAGGTGCATTATTCGTGAATGGTCACCGCTCGCCTCATTGTGCTCTGTGAATAAATAGTGCAGTTTACAGATCGCAGCTCCTTAGAAGAGATGTCCATGTAAAAGTCGCCAGTCATTCCACCATAAACTGAACACACAACTTCTCTAAAGTTTGTAAATTTTGCAGGACGCATGCTAAGTAAGGGTGATCTAGCCCGCTCTCTCTGAGCTGTGTGGATGTGAGGGTTGTGGCTGACCTTATCACAAAAGTTATGTCTGGGATACTAATGAAGAAAGCTGGTTTTTGATCAATATCCCTGATGTACGTGTAATGGACAAAGAACAATTGATGGACGGAATGCTGAACAATGTCAAACATTCACCCCGGGAACAGAGATCTGGGCCTAAATCCATCGTTTTTTTGCTCCCCATGCCATTCCAGTTTAAACCCAGCCATATGCAGATCAGTCTTGACCCTGCTCCGCATGGGAACAGTCCAGCCCGAACTACCAAGTCCGGTCTTCCCTGGACTGGACAAAATGCATCCTGGGATCGTTTTCGGGTTATCACCACTCATCAGCCAGGCTAGCTTGACTCCAGTGGCACAGAGAGCACGAGACTCATGTCTGGGCATACCCTTCCCACTTAGGGCGAGATCTGGGCCTAAATCCAACAAATTTTGCTCATGTAATGGACAGCGAAAACTCCCAAGGGAACTGGACTAGCATTTCTGAACTCAGGGCTCCTCGGTCTCTTTCCAAAAGCTGTAGCACTGCATCTCTCCTGAGGAAGGGTTTATGCAGTAACCTTTGTGGGTGTCTCAGAACAGCAGATGCTTGCCTTGCCACTGCTGGATGAAGTGAGTACACAGCTGACAGGACTCACCTCATGGATGGCTTTTCATTGTGTTGTGTGGGCTCCTTGAGTAAGTTTAACCACTGGTTGAATGAACTCAAAGGAAGATTTAATTTACATTGACAATTGGTTTGGAAATGAGTATTGGTTCGATTCAGGAGTCATTTTTGTAAATTGTGCATTTGCATTAGATGGAATCTCTGTACCGCTATACCAGCTTCTGTGCAAAAAGCACAGTAACGTTTTACCATTTGAATTATGCAAACTTGTACTAGACAGACTCTGTAGTTTTCTTGGGTTATTGTTACTTCAGTTTTCATATTAGTTTCTTTCTCTTTACAGACTTGGAGGTTTTGCAAATAATGAAAACCCACTTTCAAGCATCCAAGTCTCTGTTGTCCACAGGATGCAGGAAAAGGGACCTTCGGTTGGGCACATCTTGTACGGCAGAAGAGCGTCTACTGGCCAAAGAGGCACGTGAAGGTTGCGGCCTCAAATCCGCCTTCTCTAAGGGTAAGGATCGCTCGAACATCATATTTCATTATTAGCCATGAAAAAGGAATGGTAGAGCCCGAGGGAACCCTGGGTGAGCACTGGGGAACGGCACCAGAATGTCACGGCCTATTCATCGTCTGACATGCATATGTTGTCCTAAATATTGTTTACAAAAATATCCCTGAAATGGAATTAATAATATAAAATCTACACCCAATGGGAGGATGCTTCTACAAACAATACCCAGGATACATTATTTAGATGATATTCTGGCACACAACCTTGAGTTTTGTTTAATATCTCCGGCATTATGGCCTATCGTGCACAACAAACATAACAACCAACTAAATGGTTTGGGTGCAGAGTAAACTCGCATGTGAAAGGAAATGTTCAGTGATCGAGAGCGATGATCTTGATTCAAATGAAACTCCAGTACCGAGAATAAATGTACTTGGACCCAACATTACTAATAGGGAATGAAAGAGAATCGAAACAATGTGGTCTGCTGGCTACTAGTAGGGGGGTCAAGGAGGGTGCTCCGATTATACCGCAGTCACTTTAGATGGATACCCAGGTGTTCTGCAGTGGCATGGGAAAGGAGGCAAGCAACCCTTGTGTAATAAGGTAGAAAGATTGGAAAGGGGCCTCCAAGGACGTCAGAGGAAAGGGTGAGTCTTGTAATGCAAAGAATGACTTTCAAAGACCATCAGTCTAGAGCCTTAAGAGCAGCCCTCGATCCCCTCAGAGACAGGGCTGACTTGGAAACCAATCCTATTTAAAGGTGGGTGGTTCAAGAGTCGCATCAGCAGCTTAAAGCTTGATGTAGTTTGAAGGACTCAGACTCCTTCTCAGACAGTGTGCTAAATTACGGTGTCCACACCTTATGACACCACAAAAAGTAGAATGGTCCCACTCATCTGCACGCAGCTGTTGGACAAGTCTTGGGCTGAGAGCGATGACAATGTCCCCGCTATCATCAAGTGTGATGAGACTGTTAATTGTGGTCTAAAGTTTGATGACCATCTTCCTCATGTCATTAAGAGTGATAACCATGCTCCCCATGTCATTAAGAGTGATGGCCGTGCTCCCCATGTCATTAAGAGTGGTGGCCGTGCTCCCCATGTCATTAAGAGTGATGGCCATGCTCCTGCTCATCATTAGGAGTGGTGGCCATGCTCCCCATGTCATTAAGAGTGATGGCCATGCTCCTCATGTCATTCAGTGATGACCATGCTCCCCATGTCATTCAGAGTGATGACCATGCTCCCAGTGTCATTAAGAGTGATGGACATGCTCCCCATGTCATTAAGAGTGATGGCCATGCCCCCCATGTTAATAAGAGTGATGACCATGCTCCCCATGTCATTAAGAGTGATGACCATGCTCCCCATGTCATTAAGAGTGATGACCATGCTCCCCATGTCATTAAGAGTGATCATGCCCCCATGTCATTAAGAGTGGTGACCATGCTCCCCTCATCATTAAGAGTGGTGACCATGCTCCCCTCATCATTAATAATGGTGACCATGCTCCCCTCATCATTAGGAGTGGTGACCATGCTCCCCATGTCAATAAGAGTGATGGCCGTGCTCCCCATGTCATTAAGAGTGATGGCCATGCTCCCCATGTCATTAAGAGTGATGGCCATGCTCCCCATGTCATTAAGAGTGATGGCCATGCTCCCCATGTCATTAAGAGTGATGGCCATGCTCCCCATGTCATTAAGAGTGATGGCCATTTTCCCCATGTCATTAAGAGTGATGGCCATATTCTCATTAAGAGTGATGACCATGCTCCCCATGTCATTAAGAGTGATCATGCCCCCATGTCATTAAGAGTGGTGACCATGCTCCCCTCATCATTAAGAGTGGTGACCATGCTTCCCTCATCATTAATAGTGGTGACCATGCTCCCCTCATCATTAGGAGTGGTGACCATGCTCCCCTCATCATTAAGAGTGGTGACCATGCTCCCCTCATCATTAAGAGTGGTGACCATGCTCCCCTCATCATTAAGAGTGGTGACCATGCTCCCCATGTCATTCAGAGTGGTGACCATGCTCCCCATGTCATTCAGAGTGGTGACCATGCTCCCCATGTCATTCAGAGTGGTGACCATGCTCCCCATGTCATTAAGAGTGATGGCTGTGCTCCTCATGTCATTGAGTATTGACCATGCTCCCCTCATAATTAAGAGTGGTGACCATGCTCCTCATGTCATTAAGAGTGGTGGCCATGCTCCTGCTCATCATTAAGAGTGGTGGCCATGCTCCCAGTGTCATTAGGAGTGGTGACCAAGCTCCCCATGTCATTAAAAGTGATGGCCGTGCTCCCCATGTCATTAAGAGTGATGGCCATGCTCCCCTCATCATTAAGAGTGGTGACCATGATCCCCATGTCATTAAGAGTGATCACCATGCTCCCCATGTCATTAAGAGTGATCACCATGCTCCCCATGTCATTAAGAGAGATGGCCATGCTCCCCATGTCATTAAGAGTGGTGGCCATGCTCCCCATGTCATTAAGAGTGGTGGCCATGCTCCCCATGTCATTAGGAGTGATGACCATGCTACCCATGTCATTAAGAGTGAACATGCTCCCATGTCATTAAGAGTGGTGGCCATGCTCCCCATGTCATTAAGAGTGGTGGCCATGCCCCCATGTAATTAAGATTGATGACCATGCTCCCCATGTCATTAAGAGTGATGACCATGCTCCCATGTCATTAAGAGTGATGGCCATGCTTCCATGTCATTAAGAGTGGTGGCCATGCTCCCCATGTCATTAAGAGTGATGGACATGCCCCCCATGTCATTAAGAGTGATGGACATGCCCCCCATGTCATTAAGAGTGATGGACATGCTCCCCATGTCATTAAGAGTGGTGGCCATGCTCCCCATGTCATTAAGAGTGGTGACCATGCTCCCCTCATCATTAAGAGTGGTCACCATGCTCCCCTCATCATTAAGAGTGGTGACCATGCTCCCCGTGTCATTGAGTGGTGACCATGCTCCCCGTGTCATTAAGAGTGGTGACCATGCTCCCCTCATCATTAGGAGTGGTGACCATGCTCCCCTCGTCATTAGGAGTGGTGACCATGCTCCCCTCGTCATTAGGAGTGGTGGCCATGCTCCCAGTGTCATTAGGAGTGGTGGCCATGCTCCCCATGTCATTAAGAGTGGTGGCCATGCTCCCCATGTCATTAAGAGTGGTGGCCGTGCTCCCCATGTCATTAAGAGTGGTGGCCGTGCTCCCCATGTCATTAAGAGTGATGGCCATGCTCCCCATGTCATCAAGAGTGATGACCATGCTCCCCATGTCATTAAGAGTGATGGCCATGTTCCCCATGTCATCAAGAGTGATGGCCATGCTACCCATGTCATTAAGAGTGATGGCCATGCTCCCCATGTCATTAAGAGTGGTGACCATGCTCCCCATGTCATTCAGAGTGGTGACCATGCTCCCCATGTCATTCAGAGTGGTGACCATGCTCCCCATGTCATTCAGAGTGGTGACCATGCTCCCCATGTCATTCAGAGTGATGACCATGCTCCCCATGTCATTCAGAGTGATGACCATGCTCCCCATGTCATTAAGAGTGATGGCCACGCTCCCCATGCTCCCATGTCATTAAGAGTGATGATCATGCTCCCCTCATAATTAAGAGTGGTGACCATGCTCCCAGTGTCATTAAGAGTGGTGACCATGCTCCCCGTGTCATTAAGAGTGGTGACCATGCTCCCCATGTCATTAAGAGTGGTGACCATGCTCACCTTGTCATTAAGAGTGGTGACCATGCTCCCCATGTCATTAAGAGTGGTGGCCAAGCTCCCCATGTCATTAACCCCTTCGGTGCCCATGACGAGCTGGACTAGTCATGGCACACGGTGGGCGTGTGCTCATGACGAGTCCAGCTCGTCATGGCACCCACCCACGGGGGAAGCGCTGGCGCTCCCCCCACGGGTGTCCGATTACGCCCCCACAAAGGGGGATGGCAGCCGAAGAGTTTCCGCTGCCACCCCCGACCCCCCCCATGGGTATCCCATGACGTCAGCGCGCACAGCGCGCGCTGATGTCATCAGGAAGTCCCAGACGCTCTGGAAGCCATTTGCTTCCAGGCGTCGGAGACAACAAGGTAGGTTTCCTCGTTCCTGGGGGGGTTTGCGCAATGCATCGAGGCATCGGGGAGAGGAAAGAGATTTTCCTCTCCCCTGATGTCTCTTTGCAGGGCATTTCTGCTTCACGATCGCGCACAGCATCGCGATCGTGCAGCGGAAATGCCCCCACTAGCACCAGGGATTTATTTTATTTGAATGGAAGCGACCCCTTGGGCAAGGGTCGCTTCCAAGGGGAGCATTTTTTGGGTGGTTTTTCTGCCCCCCCCCCCCCGGGGGCAAATCAGCCCGTTTTTTCGGCTGTTTTGATGGAAGCGACCCCTTGGGCAAGGGTCGCTTCCAAAGGGGAGGATTTTTTTCTGGATGTTTTTGTGCCGCCCTGGGGGCAGATCGGCCCGTTTTTTGGGCCTTTCTGCCCCGAAAACCCCACTAGGCACTAGGGATGGCATTTATTTTTAAATGGAAGCGACCCCTTGGGCAAGGGTCGCTTCCAAAGTGAAGCAAATTGTTTGGATGTTTTTTCTGCCCCCCCCCTGGGGGCAGATTGGCCCTTCTTTTGGGCTTTCTGCCCCCACTAGCCACCAGGGATTAATTAATTTAAATGGGAACAACCCCTTGGGCAAGGGTCGCTTCCAAAGGGGCTCAAAATTTGTGCTGTTTTTTCTGCCACTCCCCCCCCCCCCCAGGGACAGATTTGCTCTTTGTTTTGGCCTTTCTGCCCCCCCTGGCACACTAGGCCCTAAGGATTGTGTTTTTTAGTGTGTGGAAGCGACCCCTTGGGCAAGGGTCGCTTCCAAAGTGAAGCAAATTGTTTGGATGTTTTTTCTGCCCGCCCCCCCTGGTGGCAGTCGGTCCTTTTTTTGGCCTTACTGCCCCCGGGTATTGGGGGGGGGAACAGAAAACCCCAGTAGACACCAGGAATTCTTGACCCTCGGCCAAGGGTCGCTTCCATATGTTTGTGTATTTTCTGCCCCCGACAGATCTGCCCCTTTTTTTGGTCTTTCTGCCCTAGGTGGGAGGGCCGCCTTGATTTTACTTGATCTTTCCGCGGCGTTTGACACCGTCAACCATGATCTTTTGTTAAATCGTCTAAATTCCATTGGCATTTCAGATAAATCACTTACACTACTCTCATCCTTTCTGTCTGGTAGAACACAATCAGTAGCATTGGGAAGCTATGAATCCCCGTCGTTCGTCCTCCCCTGCGGAGTCCCTCAGGGATCATCCTTAAGCCCTACACTATTCAATATTTATGTATCTGAACTGCCGAAACTCATAAGAACCTTCGGGCTGGCAGTGACATCATACGCAGACGATACACAAATTGTCTTATCTTTATCAAAAAATCCGCACCACAAATGCAAAATTTCAAGGATTGCATGCTTGCAGTCAGTTCGTGGATGAACTCTTGTTGTCTGAAAATTAAATTCAGACAAAACAGAAGTCATCACATTTGGCAATTTCCTCCCTAATTGGTCACAGAGCTGGTGGCCGGATGAACTGGGATCGTCTCCGATTCCAGTCACCAAAGCTAAGAACCTAGGCGTGTTTATTGATGATAAACTTAATTTTAAATCACAGGTAAATGCGGTTTCTTCATCATGTTTTTTCTTATTAAAAACCATTAAAAAAGTACTCCCGTTCATTCCCATGGACAGTAGAAAAACAGTGATCTCTTCTTTGATCCTGGCCAAGTTAGACTATTGCAATGGTCTTTACATCAGCCTACCTGAGAAACAACTCAATAAGTTGCAGATGACTCAAAATGCAGCGGCGCGTCTTCTGCTGGGTATTCCTAAGTATTCATCGGTCAGAAATCATCTACATAAACTGCATTGGCTCCCAGTTAGGAATCACATTATTTTTAAATCTCTCTGCACTACCTACAAAGCACTCCAGAACACTGGCCCCATTTTTTAAGGCGCCTGTTCTATTGGTACATTCCAAAAGGCATCTATGCTCCGAAGGAGCTAAACTCTAGCAACTCCGAGAGTTTTTAAAGCCACATGGGGTGGCAGTAGTTTTAGGGCAGCTGCCCCAAACTCTGGAACGAACTCCCCTTTGCCATCAGATCCCTTCCAACTCTACTTGCATTCAGGAAGGCCTTGAAAACATGGCTATTTGATAAATAGTCATCTTTATCTTTACAGAAACTGGCATAGTCCACGGGCCAGCGCCAAGACACCCTCGGGTAATCGTGCGCTTAACAAATTTATTAACATAACATAACATAACATAGGTGGGAGGGGAAGGCAGAAAACCCTACTAGGCACCAGGGATCTATTTTTTTTTTTCAAGGGGTGGCAAATATCTGTCTGTTTTCTGCCCCACCTGGGGACAGAGTGGCTTGGTAGAAAACCCCACCTAATCCCCATTTTTCTCAGCCCTATTTGAAGGCCCATCTGGCAGATTGACCATTTGGGTAGTGACATTGTGTGTTATAATTTTAATTGTATTATTGTTTGTGAAATGTAATAGTAATTTTTTATTTCTCTGTTTTATTCTAGTTCAAGGCTTTTGCTCTTTAGACTGCTCCAGGTTGCGGTTTTGTTACTGCTGGTTCTGCAGCTTGTGTAGTTGCATGTGCTTGGTCAGAGACTTTTTTTGTACTATTTACTCTAAATTAGTTTAATTTCCCTGCATGAATGTGTTTTTTGCAAATGGTGTAATAATAGCAGTATGTTTGGCTTCTGTGTTTACCTCTACCTGCCTGCACCTC